>JBCEWC010002229.1:0-35655 GCA_038996855.1 Solanum aculeatissimum
GTGTAATGATGCTATGATGGCTTGATCGAGGACTTTCGGGTTCTCCTTCGCCATGTCACATCTAGGCCCCCTATCTGAGTCGTGACACTGAGGTACTAGAGTTTCCTACTTGAGAACCTTTCCCTCCTAACGTGTCCTCCCAAGCACTCTCAAGCTTCTCAACGCTTTCAAAAGAAGAGTCTAAGCTAGGGTTTCAATTTTCTCACTTCTAAATCAAATTTTCTTTCATTAAATCTCACCAAGGTATGTGGGTTTTAATTTGTAGAGACCTTTCCTCCTCAAAGCTCAATTCCTCTTCTTTATCTATTTACAAGTCATAGTAATATATGATAACTTCATGAACGCTTTTATATGTTGATATCATGGGATAATTTATGCTATACTACCTTTGTACATTATTATGTAATAAGATGACATGTAAAATTTCATGATTTATTAGAGGGCTTAAGGATTCCCAAATCAAGTTTTACTCTGTGTATGGTGAGTTACTTGAATGGTTCTCGATGACTTTATTTTACTCCTCTCATGTTATGTACTCTTGAGTTTTATGATTTTAAGCAAATGCATACACACCCACCATGATTTGATAAGTTATGAGTCATGCTTCTTGTGTGATGAAAGCCTTATGGCAAGATACGTATGTTACGCATGTTATGAATATAAAAAGGGGCTAACAAGTGTGATATGAGCTCATGAGTATGTTATAAATATTGTGCATGATATGAAGTCCTATTCCTTGATATTATGATGTGATGTTTGATGAGATACTCTTAAGATGTGACCATGAGTTATGATATTATGTAATATGTGATTTAGTATATGAATTGACTATTTTGTGTGATTGTCGACCTAGCACTGAGAGGACCTTGGTTGGTAGCCTATGACCCTAAACTATATGCCACCATAGGTTTGTGATATTTACTCCCGCTTGTACCTACAGAAAAGGTCATGCTGTAAGGTAAAGATAACTGTTGAACCTACTGAAAAAACTATGCCATAATGTAAGGATATCATGTGAAACCCACTGAAAAAGGCCATGCAGTAAGGTAGAGGCAATTGGTGACACTTTCTGAAAAGGCTATACCGTAAGGTGAGTGTTTTGTTTCCCTGGCAAAGTAGACCACTCTTTTTCTGGTGTGGAGTGAACATAGGGATTCCAAGTAGTAGTAGATTGGTTTTATATGTCGGTTATGGCCCCTTCCCATTATGTATACTATGTCATGTGACTTGATGATTCTTCATGCATGTTTGACTAAGCATTTATCATTCATGTCATATTATGCCTTTATGCATATTGTTTAATTATGACTTATGTTTCTTGTTGCTTTGCACCCCACATACTTAGTACATTCCAAATACTAATACATAATATTTTCTACATGATCTAACCCTGTAGGGACCGAAGCTCCTATCCATTCTCTTTCTTCACTTGGCTAAGTGGTTCGATTGAAGATTTGTTATTGGTGAGTCCTCTATTTCGGGGACAACGTCCACCTATTTTCATGTTTTTTTAAGACTTGTCTATTTATGGATATTTTATCTTTTGAGGGTGAACCCGGGAGATGCCTTGGCCCCCGTTCCACTCATGATTAGAGGTGTGGTTGGATATGGTTATGTATGCTATTATCTCGACTCTTGTTATATTTATGTATTATGGAAGACTCCCTTATTCCTTATCTCCATTTTATTCACGTTGTATTAAATTATGAGATGGAAGTCCCAAGTCCCTATCCTTCCCACAACATTAGTAATAATTACCCGCCCCTTAGACATTATTTGCTATAATTTGATGCTAATCCTTGTTCCCAAATTGTCCCCATAGCTTGAGTCCAAAATCCCGCTTCCCCTAGATTTATGTTTTTTTTGTTTAATTATGCTTCTACAACCAAGAATATGCCATGTATGCTTAAGAGGCTTTTTTGGGGTCCCTTTGGATTCCTATTCGCCGTGTTATGTCTAAGCCCTAGGCTTGGGTCGTCATAACTTGATATTATAGAAGATTTATTGAAGAGTTTTCTTCCATTGACTCTCCTTTGATGAAGTTGACCTAAAAGAAGGTAAAATTTAAATGGTCAAACGAATGTGAAAGAGTTTCAAAATGTTGAAAGATTATCTTAGTTTGGCTCCTATTTTGACATTGCCTGAATTTCTGGATGGTTTTGTTTTGTTTCGTGATGCCTCACATATAGGCTTGGGTTGTGTATATATGCAACATGGGAAAGTCATTGCCTATGCCTCAAGGTAATTGAAAGTACCTGGAAGGAATTATCCGACTCATGTTTTTGAATTTTTGGCCATTGTATTTGCATTAAAGGTTTGTGACATTATCTCTATGAGGTTCATGTTGATATATTCATCGACCATAAGAGTTTACAATATGTATTTAGCCAAAAGGATTTATAAAGCAAATGAGGTGGTTGGAGCTTCTAATAGGATTATGACATGAGTATGATGTATCACCCCAGTAAGGCTAATATTGTGGTCGATCCATTGAGTAGAGTGTCTATGGGTAGTATTACACATATTGAGAATGGAAAGGAGGAGTTAGTTAAAGAAGTGCACCGTTTAGCTCATTTGGGTGTGAGGTTGAATGGCTTGAATAATGGTGGTGTATTTGTACAAAATGGGGCAGAATCATCTTTGATAGAAAATGATAAAGCAAAACAAGACATGGATCCCACTTTTGTTGAATTAAAGAAATTGGTGGTTGAAAAGAAGGTTAAGGTCTTCTCACAAGATGGAGATGGAGTGTTTCGTTACCAAGGGCGATAGTGTGTCAGTAATGTGGATGGCCTAAGAGAAAAGATACTTGATGAGACTCATAATTCTAAGTATTCTATTCATCTGGGATCCACCTAAATATATAAAGATTTGAGGAAGGTGTATTGGTAGAATGATATGAAGAAAGATATAGCAAAGTATGTGATGGGGTACATAAATTGTCAACAAGTAAAGGTGGAACACCAAATATCGGGTGG
Organism: Solanum aculeatissimum; assembly: GCA_038996855.1. Classification (NCBI taxonomy): domain Eukaryota; kingdom Viridiplantae; phylum Streptophyta; class Magnoliopsida; order Solanales; family Solanaceae; genus Solanum; species Solanum aculeatissimum. The sequence continues at coordinate 2,979 of JBCEWC010002229.1, forward strand.
TTTAGCCTAAGATATTAAATTACCTATGAGAAAATGAGAGGAAGTGAATATGGACTTCATTACGAGATTGCCAAAACTAGGAAACAATTTGAATCAATATGGATGATTGTCGATAGAATGACAAAAACAACCCACTTTTCGTCGATAAAGACTTCCTATGATGCCGAAGTTTATGCTATGGTATACATTCAAAAATTAGTAAGGCTGCATAGGGTACCGTTGTCTATAATATCAAATTGTGGTGCTTAATTTACTTCTTATTTTTGGAGGTATTTCCAAAAAGGCCTTGGTACAAAGTTGAAGCTAAGTACCTCATTTTATTATCAAATGGATGAACAGGCCGAAAGGACAATCCAAATGTTTGAGGATAGGTTGAGGGCATGTGTGCTTGATTTTAAAGGTGGTTTGGATGATCACTTACCTCTTATTGAATTTGTTTATAATAATAGTTTTCACTCAAGTATCAAGATGGCACCGTTTAAAGCTTTGTATGGTAGGCGATGTAGGATATAGATGGGATGGTTTGAAGTTGGAAAGATGTCCTTGATTGGACTTGATTTGGTATTTCATGCTATGGAGAAGGTGAAGGTCATAAGAGAAAGGTTGAAGGCTGCCCACAGTTGTCAAAATTCATGTATCGACATTAGAAAAAGGGATCTTGAGTTTGAGAAAGGTGATTGGACCTATGAAAGGTGTAATGCATTTTGGAAAAAAGGGCAAATTGAGTCCTACATGTGCGGGACCTTATAAGATTGTGAAGACATTGAAAAGGTAGTTTATGAGCTAGATTTTCCTATGGAGTTAGCTATGGTTCATCTGGTGTTGCATGTGTTAATATTGACAAAATGCATAGGTGATCCTAATTTCATTGTTCTACTGAAGGATGTGACTATTGAGTAGGATTTGACCTATGAAGAAGTACCGACAGAGATTTTAGACAGTCAAGTGAAGAGATTAAGAAATAAGAAGATTCCATCCGTTAAGGTGTTATGTAGAAACCAACAAGTTGAGAGTGCTACTTGGGAGGCCGAGACAGACATGATGAAACGATACCCATACCTTTTTTTTTATTCAAGCCTAAGGTTCCTAATATGATTTACTCTTCCAAAATTCACACAAATGTGTGTTTCCTTGTCATATTGCATGCATGCATGATCATGAGACTATTTTTTAATGATATTTGATGCTTAAGTTTGATGATTATATGAAAATAATATTTATGTTGCATTTTTGTATTCATGATGGGGTGATGGTTATGTTTATATCATACTTCAGCTTGCTTCTGTCTCATTCGAGGACGAATGACCCTAAAGGGGAGATATTGTAACACCCTGCATGTTGGAAGGCTAGGAAAATGAATAAATGTAAAATCTTGAGACTGGTAGGTTATATAAGCCAATCTGGGACTCGTGGATTGGATCACGAGTCATAGAAAGGTCTCATGGACCTGAGTCCAAAAAGCTGGAAAATTTTGAAGTTACTGAAAGCCATTGTACGAGCAATAGGATGAGACATAAATGAAACCACGACTCATGGACTGGATCGTGAAAGGGGCCCTAAGGAATGAAAAATTTTCTAAGTCTGAAGGTCAATCTAGGAAGAGGTATTATGACCTGTAAAAGGGACCACAAACCGTAGATGATGTTTCGTGGTTTCAAGATGCAAATTCTAGCAGTTAAAATTTTGAGACACGTGTTTCGTAAGGGACAATCACGACTGTGGATAGGATTATGACCCATTAAAGGTGTTTCATGGACGGGGCTAACAAATTTTAAATGAAGGACTCTTTGGTCATTTTCATCCATTTAACTCCTAACTACATCATTTTGACTCTCCTAACTAACTTAACTGACCTAACTCCTATAAAATCTATTCCTAATTCATTCTATCTCATTCACTCTCAATATCTCTCCTCAAGTTCCAAAAATTCTTTCTTTAAGGATTCTCTCCATTGAAGCTTAGGTTTGAAAGTTTGACTTAAGGATTTCTAGAAAATTCTTCTATAAGTTTAGGGATTCTCACTTGAGATATGTAAGGCTTCATTCATGAACTAGATTCATCCGTGAAGCCCAACTCAATTCTTCATTTTTCTCAAAGTTTGAGCATGGATTTCTATGGATTTTTATTACTTGATTCCAAATGGTTGGATTATGATTCCTACATGATGATTATACATATTCATGTATGAATTATGAAGGATTACATGACTTCTATGATTTACAAGTGAAAGTATATGATTTCAAGTATATGATGGATAGGGCTTTTTTGGAATTGATGTGGATTCCTTTACAAATGATTTAATATGATTTCAAGTGCATGATTCTTATATAATTTTCATATAATTTCATGATTTTAGCTCAATTTCTCATGACCCCACTCATGGCCCTAATTCCCATTAATAAAGCTATGATTTTCATGAATGTGATTCAAAGTATGAAAAACATGGTTTGGTGACGATGATGTTACAATGATGGTGATGCTATGACGATGAGAGTGACCCAAAACCCTAATGATGATGTTAAGATGGGGAGTACACCCTCACTATATGGAAGTTATGTAGATGGTCTATTCCTAAGATATGAGATGTTTTCATGAAGTATGATAACTATTTTATAGGCTATTAAGTATGATTTTGATAAAGTATGAATTATATTGAAACCTATGTATATGCGTAATTATGTTTTAGGTGGGATATGACTTAGTATCAAATGATCTTGTGTGAGGGAAACTATCTCCAAGGGTCCTTATATAAATCCTCAAGTCTCATAACTACGTGCCACTGTAGGTTGATGATTATGTGCCTATATGGCTAACTATTGGATCCAATTAGCATTATGTTCATGTGATACTCACCATGCTAGGATAGAGCCTGAAGGGTGGGATATTTTATGTTCACGTGACACTCACCGTGTTAGGATATAGCCTAAAGGGTGGGGTCGAGTCTACCTTGACTAAGTAGACTCCTATTTCGCACAGTGTAGAGGGAATATCGGAAATTGTTGGTTATGATTTTATTCCCACAAATTTATGTTAGGATTATGAATGTTTGATGATGTTTTTTCTCATGGTTTGAAACATGCACTGCTCATACATATTGTGTCCTTATTCTATTGATTATGATTATGCATATTGATATTATGATGTTCCTTGATGCATGACATACCTACATACTTAGTACATTCCACGTACTAACACATACTTCTTTGCCTACATGATCTAACTATGTAGGGACGGATGATGAAACTATTCCTCTGTTTTGTGGCTAGATTTGGAGTTGATCTTTTGAAGACTTTTTGGTAAGTTCTCATGCTTTGCGAACAAGCGCTTTTATACGATGTTTTCCTATTTTGAGACTTTATGACTTTTCTTTTCATGTTATAACTTGAGGGTGAGCTAGTAAGCTATGTTTTATATCCCGCCAAGATCTTTATATAAAGGTATGTTTTGGACTAAGAGTTGATATAATTCCGCTAACAACTTGTTTGGATGATGGTTTTTTGTGGTATGGTATGGTATGATTAGTAAGAGAACCAACCACATTTGTTTTGATTGTTTCATTAATTGTGTGGTATGGTATGGTTCTGTTTCATGATTCTTTAACCATGAAAACCCTCACTTTATGAAACCACCAATTTGGTGGTATCCCACAGTTCTCTTGTTTTTTTTCCAATTATACCCTTACTTAAATTTAAATAATTCTAATTTATCCTTTATTATTTATTAAACTTTACTCTAATATATGTACTACTTTTGTATTACTTATTTTCCTCCGTATCAACTTTTGAAACTTCTATTCCGCCTCACGTCTTTCTTTCACGTTTTAGTCTATTTTTTTAGGTTCATTTTTTTAAAAGTTCTTACTTTTTTTATTTTCTTGTGTTATTTGTTTGGATTGGAGATATATTAGTTTGTATGTTTCCCTACTTGATTCTATGCATTAATTTTTTTTAAAAATGTTTTATTAAAAATAATTGATAAATTTAATATTTATAATAATTAAGGACATTTTTGGAAATTTTCAAGTTACGATACAGTCAAATCAAACAACAAATTATCATTAAACAGTAGCAATTCATACAGTCTACCCAAACATTGTATAATACAGTACTGTACAATACCATACCATACAATACCATATATTATGAAACCATGACAAACCACCGTACAAACAAGTTGTAAGGGAAACTATGACTTTGCTATTATTATTTTCTGTTTGCTTACTCTCTTATATTTTGCTTACTTTACCTTATGTATACTTATGATATGATCAAGAGGCTTGGATGGGTCGCCTTCGAGTGTCACATTCACCGTATCACGGCTAGACCATTGGTTCGGATCATGATAATTTTTGGCGATCCATAGAAAGTATTCATACATCCTAAGTTCTTGAAATTTTCTAAGTGGACTTTTGATGTGATGGATAAGCGAAATTTATCCCCGGATAATTTTTGAGTGACCCTTAATCTCTTATTTTGTTGCAAAGGCTAGAATAACTTTTCTTAGAATTAACAATTAATACTTAAATAAGTTATCCCTTCCTGGGGGTGGAATAGTAATGGAAAGATAACTTATCCTGGGATAAAAATATCCCCTTTAAACTCTCTTTTATACACTACCTTTATATTTATGTATATTAACATAATTTGTAACAATATTTAATAACATTCACAACCTTAATCAATTGTTATTTTTATGATAATATATTTTTTATTAAAAAATATATTTTATAAATACAATTTCTATTTATGCATATATTAAAAGTTCAATTTATTTGGCTAATACTTTATTTATTTATATTTTGATTTCTCTTAAAATATTCACTCAACTGTTTAATAATATATTTATAATTAAATAGTTTTTTGTTTACTTAAAAACTATATTTTTATATATCAGTTAAAATGTAAATAATTTTAAAATTTAATAATATTTTTTTTACTTTAATAAATTTAAAATGGAAGCTTTATATTTAATCTAAATAAAATGAAAGCTTTATTTTTAAGCTAAATAAGATGGAAATTTTATTTTTTAAGCTAAATAAGATGAAAATTTTATTTAAATCTAAATAAGATGGACATTTTATTTTCAAGTTAAATAAAATGAAAGTTTATTTTTAAAAACACATGACACAATCATGAAAATGCATACACAAAATTATTTACATTAAATAAGATGAAAACTTTATTTTTAAGAATGAATAGCTAAAGCTTGCAAAGAAAATATTTTTAAAAAAAACTAAATAAGATGGAGGGTATTTTGGTAAACAAACAATTTATTCTTAGAAATTATGCAATGAATAGTATTTTGAATATGAAAAACCACGCAAGCAATAAAAACTACTCTCACTGTAACCGATCCCAATATAACTTATCCTATCATAACTTATCCTAACATAACTAATCTATCTTATCCAAACTGAACAACTCTGAACTGTCAAACTAATCCACAACAGAGGTTTGGGACCCATATTTGTTTCTACTACTTATAGAGTTATTCTCATAGTTCTAAGTCCCAATAACATAGTCTTAGTAGCTTTTCAAGAATTGACATGGCAGACCTATAGAAGGGTCTTGGACTCATAAAAGGTTATCATAGACTCAACTCTTAAAAGTTAAAACTCGTGCTAGTTTCCATGATGGACTTATATGATTCATAAAAGGGTCTACGACCCATAGAACTTTGGTCATAGACCCAGGTTCAATTTTCCTCAATTTCAATGAAAGGCCATCTACAAGTTGTAGACTAAATCATGATCCGTGGATGAGGTTTTGTGGTTTGGTCTGGCAGTCTTAATGAGGGATGATTTAGACTTTTTCTATCTTTTTCTAATCAAACCCTTGATATTTTTAGATTATTTTTGGCCCCTTTTAAATACCCAAATGATATTTTCTCTCATTAACACTTAGAATACTTAAGAGAAAAATCAGAGAGAAGAAAAATCTAGGGTTCAAGCATTTCACCAAGGTTCTTCGAGTTTCGATTGAGATATCACTTTTTAATGTATGTGTAACATCTTGTATGATGATATAATGGAAAGACTAAAAGTTGGTAATTATGATACTGGTTTGACCCTACGAGCCAGTCTACGACCCGTAGAGGTATCCACGGGTTGTAGGAATGTTGTGAAAGGCACCTAGTGAAAATGGAAAATGGAGAAATTTTTGGAAGTTGACTTACATATTACCAGACGTGTCGTATAGGTAAACACGACCCATCAACAAGTCTCGTAGAAAGGGGCCCGGAGGAACCTGAATTTGTGTAAGTCTAGAATCACTCTATGTAAGGATAAACGACCGATAGACGATGGGTCATGCTGCATGTTCATGGCTTAGAAACTGCAATTCCAGTAGCTCAACTTTTGTGGCACGAGGTTGATGCATGCTCAATCCTACCACTCAAAGGAGGCAGGGACAGTCGTCATAAGTATATTACCCAACTTTGGAGTTGGGGGCGACTCCCATAGGAATTGGTGGTTCAAGAAGCAAAGTATTTCATTGAATTAGGCTATTGTAGGTTCAAATGGGGGGTTATAATAATTAAAGATTGAGATTCAGCAATTAACAACTAAAATTAGCAAACTAACAATAAATATAAAGAGATGTTGAGGATGTGCAAATATAGGACTAGATCTACTAAGTTGGGTCTAAATGTTTGGCTAAATTTGAGTTAAGCATGAGTGAATAGGCTAGGATGTTGGTAACCTAAGTTCAATTACTACACAAAGGTATTTCATATGATTCAACTACGATAACATGCACGAATCGCTCTAAGACACCCCTGGCCAGAGATATCACAACAAACCACCTACTACCTTAGCCATTGAACCCATGGGTATGACATTCAACTAAAACTCGACGGATTTCTAGCTAATACATCCATTCCACACTCTAACTACTTAGATTGAGATCTGAAGTAAATCCCAAGTTTGCAACCTTGATATTATAAGTGAAATCAAGCAATGGATATAAATTCACTCAGATTAACAACAATATAGTTAAAATAGCAAAGATCCAATAATAGAAATCAAATACCCATATCAAATGCACACCCCCAACATGGGGTTTTAGCCACTCATGATAGAAATTAAAGATTCAATACCAATATTTGCAGTTGAGTACATGGGTAACAAGGATTAGAAGAGAAAAGTTAATTTCAACAAGCTAATATCTACAAATTTGTGCCTCCACAAGCTTGAAACCCTCTTCCTTGCAAGAATGTTCTAAGTACCCTAATCTTTTTCTCTCTACCTAGAATTTTGAAGTGAATAATCTCTTACAATGTAATTTTCCAAAATTTCTTAAATAGTCTATGCAAAATCACGGAATTTTGTACATTAACTTGCAACTCGACGGTCAAGGCCAGCCATCGCCGAGCACTCCGGTGATGTGCCGAATGTGCATTTGACCACTTTCCTGTGCAGCCCTTTGTAAGCGTAGGTCTCTGTAATATTGGGAGGTGATTATCTTCTCTGCATATCCTATTCAACGATATGCCAAATTCCCTACTTCATCTCCCTTCTGTCATGAGCTTGAGCTTGGGGTCCTGAGTTATATAACATTAGGTGGTATCCATAGCAAGTAGATGATACACCGACTTGGTTTGGCGATGTCGATTCAGATCGCCCTTTTGGCAAGAACTTAAGACTTGGTTTCTTGATTGTTAGGCATTCTTGCTGGGCATTTGGCGATGCACCGACTAGGTTGTCGATGGCGCTTTTGTCCAGGTTTTTGACAGTTTTGCTCCTTTTCCAAGTCTTGTTGAGTGTTGTCCTCTTGTGCACTTTTAGCTCCATTCCTGACACATCACTTGCACATTAGTTAGCATTTGGAACAAAATAGCACATTGAGGACAATAATTTTTTGCATTATAAGCCCAAAATGAGTCTGAGATATGGACTCATCAACACCCCCAAACTTAAGCCTTTTCTTGCCCTCAAGCAAATAAAACATCAATCAATCCATTTTAGAGCTTGCACGTAGGACCATAGGGAGCAACACATACTGTTCCACCTTTGTCATACACTCTCAAACTTCCACAAACCACTTGCGCAATTATGAAGCTTCAAGAGGTGACTATGAAGTAATCAAAACATGGCTACGCTCACAGTTGCTCATGTAGCTGCTGATCATTGGATAAAAACATCACCATTTGCCCTCAAACCAAAGAAGATCCTATACACACTCGAATATAACATGATTTTCAAAGGGTCTCTTCAACACTCACTCTTCCAATTGAGAAATAACATGTAAGCTTTACCACATAGACTTGCCCTTATTCTCAATCGAAGTTCATTCGATTTCATTCTAGACTACGATCCCTCAGGACATTGTTTGGGCTGTAATGTAGGGTTAAGGTTGGGTAGGATAGCATATGCACATTAGTGTCTTATCCCTCCTTGAACTCTACACATTATATTCATGCTCATGGATCCTCTTGTCCTCATTTCTCTTTCTCTCCTCTTGACTCTTCTTTTTATTTTGATCTTTTCATCCTAGGTGTTTCCCCTTTTTGGCACTATTTTTCATAAATTTTGGAGGGTTCACTTTTCCAGGAAATTCTTCTAAGCTCATATGGGTCCTCTTTTCCAAGCAATTCTTTTCAACTTGTATTTTCAGCTTTTCCACACATTCTTTCTATTTTCATCCTTTCAAGGACTCCTCTCCCTTCTTTTTATTTCTTTTTATTTCCTTGACTCCTTTATGGGAGACACCCCCTCTGTCTACCACGCTCCCAACTTTGGACTTCAGCCATCACTTTGTTCTCTTTAAGCTCAAGGAGGGACCGGTAATGAACAAGAAGGAATTGTCTTTCACAAATATGCATCAAGGGTTCTCGGTTGCCAAAGAAAGGGTTAAGACTCAAAAGGGTTTCACTACGGATTCAATTTATTGTCAATGGAGGTTAATATGGTCAAAGTGGACTAGAGGAACCAAAGAAGGCCTAAGGTTCTTTCTTAATTCGTAGTCAACCAAATCACTCTTCAAAACAAACCGGAAAAGTTCTAGATGTTACAAAACATGCCTTTCAAAAAAAAATTAATTCTCACAATGGAAAAATGAATTCGCCTTTAAACAATGGCAACACTCACAACATTTTGATCATTGCATATCCAAGCTCAATCACCCACATAGTCAACTCAAGATGCATCGAATCCATTCATGGATTGATTTATCAAGATAAGGACTAACTAATGAGTTAGTACATGCTCCTCGTACATATCACAAGATAAATCAAAGATATGGATTATTAATACTTGGATTACTAAGGACTAGAGACATGATATTCGTATTTTAGCGGCTTTTCACATATACACGGAGTTTTCCAAAAAAGGACATCATTTGCAATCATTTATCCATTCAATTAAAAAAAGAAGAAAATTAAAAATAGACAAAGAAAATAAATACTACTTTATTACAACCCAATTAAAATTATTTACAAACCAAAATGATCAAAAAGTGGGGAACTGATTACAGTTCAACTATCAAAATTACTAGTCCCAAATCAAAAGGCAACATGAATGTCAAAAATACTCCTCACCCCCCTTATAAAAAAATGGCATTGCCCTTTATATAGAATAACTAAGGCAATAATGATAAGATAAAGGGATGCATTTAAGAATCCATCTGATACAGTTCATGTTGCACCAAAGTTGGGATTGAAGGGAGATCTACTTGTGCCAAGTCATCCCAGATTCCCTAGAAGTGATGCTTCTTCATTTTCGGGTGAACTTTCTTTCTTCACTTGCTTTGTTGTTTTCCCTCCCATGCTCAAAATGGTCGGCCAAAGTGTTCTGGCTAGCCTTCTCAGCGTCTTCTTTGTCGGGGTCCTTTACAGCCTCATGTTTGTTCTTAAAAATATTACCCTTAATCTTCATAAGTAGGTAGCGGTACATGTTTTACCTTAAGTTAGCCATGGAGGTTTCATTTCTTGGTGGCCACCTAAGGTTATAAGCCATCTTTCTTTCTCATTCAAGGCATGCAAAAGGACAAATCTGCCTATGGCAGAGATTGTCCGCTTTCTTCCTAAATCGCATCACACCCTTCATCATTAGAGACTTTAATTGGATCTGACCTATCAAGAAAAACTAGCCAAACAATGTAAGGACAAACAACAGGTGAAAAATTTAGCAAAGATTTCATGGCATTCGAAGTAATTTAGCCTGCACTACTTATTCGGCGAGTCACCAAACGTGGTCAGTAGTCAAAATGTCCTTCACCAAATTTAGTGGTAACCAGAGGGTAAGGAGGTGTCACATTAGGCGATGCTTGAGATTGATCGATGTCCACTAAATCACATCGGTGTTCTAAATGTTCATCGCCAAACATAACAGAAACAACATTCAAAAGGGTGCGATAAAAAATGATGCATGTATTTAGACAGCGTATCGTCGAGTAGTCTTTGGTGATCAAATTGACCACTTTAGACACAAAATGGCATCCAAGAATCTCAAACTCTTCAAAAATTTTCAGATTATAACAACAAACCAAGGAAGAGTTTCACAACACAGGACAACACCCAAACAAGCAATCATTTCATTTGCATGATTTTTGCTAAACAATAACTTACCTTTAAAAATGGCATCACCTGATCCATCATAGGGAAAGTTCAAGTTATTCAATCCCAAATAAAGGAGTACTTAGACTTCACCCATAGATTCACAAAACAAGCCATTACCACTAAAGTCAAAGGCATTTCCCAGTTCGCAAAGGTCAATAAATAGAAGCGACATGACTAACTTGCCAGATTTATAAAATCAAAATATTTAAAGACATAAATTGTGAACAAAAGATAGGTATCAACATTAAGCATCACCCTATTGAACCTGTCAAACCTATTTTCATGGCAGTACCAAGTTTAATAGAAATAAAATCATATACCTGAAGCTCCATATGCTAACAATGGAAATGGTAAGGATGGGGGTGAAGTTATGCACATCAATTCCAGCAAAAGAAAAGAAGGAAAAGAAACTAAAGTGGAAGATGGAGAGTTCAGAAGGTGTGTGGTAGAAGGAGGGAAGATGAAAAATAAAAGAGATTAATGAGCATTTAAGGGAAAAGAAAAAAACGCTTTGTCTTTCACATCATTGTTCACTTTTTCAAAGCATAGTTGGCAATGTGTCGATCGTGCTTAAGACCGCCTTTTATTACCTCACCTTGAAGCTAAATCCACAAACTAAAAAGTGGGATAATCGGGTATTGCCAAATAAATTTGGTAGTATGCCAAGTTAGCAGTTTAACCGTCGAATTCTGTAGTGACTCACTCTATCAATTGCCCCCAAAGTGTGGTCAAGGTCGACATCGCTTTCTTCATTCGGTGACACACTAATTTGCTACTGGGCCCGCCTAATTTTGCAGCAATCTAGGACTCTTCAAGACTCACAAAGTATGGTCAATTTCGAGATTGCTCTTTAAATTTAGCGATATGCTGAATGTTCATGGGGATCACCGAAGTTGATAGCAACTAATGGAGCCTGATGATGAGATAGAAAGTGGGAAAACAGGTTGTCACCCCTTCTATTCGGTGACACACTGACTTGAACCTAGGATGACCAAATTTAATAACAACTCTAGAGTCATCAAATGACCCACAAAGCGGTCAAAACCGAGGTCACTAAGTTCAGTTGGTATTGCATTGATTTTTAGCATGGCATTACCTTTCCTCCCCCTATTTCACCTCTCAACACCCAGACCTGTAACTATCATTACACGTTATTATAAATCCACTAATCACTTGGGCTACCTCCCAAGAAGTGCTTGAGTTTACATCACGGTATGAAGATGTCCTTTACATGTTAAACGTCATTCACATACACGACATTAACCAACTGGACATCCAATGGTTTCCCATAGTATTTTTTTAGCCTCTGCCCATTCATCTTGAATTTCTCTCCTTTGTGGTTTTCAACTTCTACAACCAATTAGCAAGTACTTTCGTAACCTTAAAGGGTCCAGACCACTTTGACTTGAGCTTTCCAGGGAACAAATGCATTCTTGAGTTATAGAGAATTAACAGATCCCTTTCAACAAACTCTCTTTTCAAAATCTTTAGATCATGCCAATTTGTTTTCCTTATAGATAGGAGAGTTTTCATAAGCTTTCAACCTGAACTTATCTAATAAATTAAGTTGGGTTAGTCGAGTCTGTAAAGTTTTATCATGCTTGAAATTTAGCCTTTTAAAAGCCCACAATTCTCAGTATTCTAATTCCACAGGAAAATGGCATGCCTTGACAAAAAAACAATTAATAAGGTGACATACCTATGGGGGCTTTGTATGTTATCTGGTAGGCCATAATGCATCATCCAACTTTTCTGCCTAATTGCTTCGATTTCCATTCACGATCTTTGCAAGGATCATTTTGATCTCCCTATTAGACACCTCTTCTTGCCCATTGGCTTGTGGGTGATAAGGAGTTGTTACTCTATGTTTAACCCCGTACTTGCTTACCAATGACCCAAACATCCTATTGTAGAAATAGGATCTACCATCCATGATGATGGCTTGGGACGTGCCAAATCGAGTAAGGATATTTTTCTTCAAAAATTGCACCACCGTTTTGCCTTCATTAGTTGGTAATGCCACTGCTTCAACCCATTTTAAGACATAGTCAACAACCAACAAAATATACTTGTTGTCAAAGGAGCTTGTGAAAGGTCCCATAAAATTTATCCCCTATACATCAAACACTTCTAATTCTAGAATTGGGGTTAATGGAAATTTTGCTTTCTATAGATGTTTCGTATTAGTTAGCACTTTAGACATGCCTTAGCATACTCATGAGCATATTTATGGAGTGTCGACCAATAATACCCACTCTAGGGCACCTCAGAAGTAGTCCTTATTCCTCCATGATGGCCTCCAACTACTGATGAATGACATTCCTCTAAAATTTCCTCCATTGTAGAATCTAGTACACACCTTTGAATCATGTTATCTGTGCATTCCTTGAAATGATAATCATGCCAAAACTTCTTTTTTTGATGGGAGCTAGGAAAGTCTCGGGCGATTCCACAAACCAAATAGTTTGCCAAATCAGCACATCAAAGGGTAGCAGTTGTAGCTATTCTCATCACTACCTCATCAGGAAACTTATCAGAGATTTCTTCCTCCTCACTATTAGAACATGGTAGCTAAAGTCTCGAGATATGGTCAGCCACCTGATTCTCGCAACCCGTCCTATGTTTCACCTTAAAAAATCAAATTCTTACAACAGCAGGACCCATCGGATAAGCCTTGATTTAACATCTCTTTTTTCCATAAGATAGCGAAGTGTTGCTGGTCAATGTGGAAAACAACTCTTGTGCCCAGAAGATATGCGCGAAACTTTTCAAATGCATATACTACAGCTAAGAGCTCCTGCTCTGTCACTGTGTAATTTTACTGGGCTACATTCAATATCTTGCTAGGATAATAGATCAGATGAAAAAGTTTCCCAATCTGTTGGCCTAGCACTACCCTTACGGCTACACCACTTGCATCACACATCACTTTAAATGGCTTAGACCAGTCTGGAGAAATTATCACTAGAGCTTTTATCAACTTCTCTTTAAGAGTTTCAAATGAGTTTATGTAAGATATGTCAAAGGCAAAAGGTGAATCTTTTTCTAACAACCTGCACATGGGGCTAGCGACTTTTGCAAAATCCTTTATGAACCTTTGATAGAATACAACATATCCCAGAAAGCTTCACAAACCTTTGACTAAAATCAAAGGAGGAATTTTTTCTATGATCTCAACTTTCATTTGATGAACTTGTAAACCTTTCCCCAAAATCTTATCCCTAAGACTATCCCTTCTTTTACCATGAAGTGGCACTTCTCCCAATTGAGAACCATGTTTATTTCAACACATCTCTGAAACACTTTCTCCAAATGGTTCAGACAATGATCAAAAGTATCTCCCTTCATAGAGAATTTTCCCATAAATGCCTCTATGGAATCCTCGACCATGTCAAAAAAGATAGATAACATACACCTTTGAAATATTGTCGGTGCATTGCATAACCCGAATGACATCCTTTTAAATGTGAAATTGGCACAAGGGAAGGTGAATGTGGTTTTATTTGATCTTCCCAGATGATAGATATCTAATTATATCCAGAGTATCCACCAAGGAAACAATACCACCCTCTTCCGGCTAATATATGCAACATCTGATCTATAAAAGACAATGAGAAGTGGTCTTTTTCTGTGGAAGCATTCAGCTTTCTATAACCCATATAGATGTGCTATCCGGTAACTGTCCTTGTTGAGATAAGCGGGCCCTTTTCATTAGGCACCAGATTCATACCTCCCATTTTGGGGATACATTGGAATGGACTTACCCATTGCTATCCATAATCGGGTATATTACGTCAACATCTAACCATTTTATTATTTCCTTCTTGACGACCTCCTGCATAGGAGGATTTAGCCTGTGTTGGTGTTTAATACTTGGCTTGCACCTCTCAACCAATTTAATTTTATGGGTGCAAATTCCTGAAGGAATTCCTACTATGTCAACAATCGTCCAACCAATGGCTTTCACATACTTCTTAAGCACTTTAACAAGAGTTTGGATTTGCCTTTTTTGCAATCCTGCTGCTACAATCACAGGAAATGTATCATTCTCACCTAAGAAGGCATAATTCAAATGGCTTGGAATGTCTTTTAACTCGAGTTTTGGTAGCACCTCAATAGATGGCTTTGTCAGCTACATCTCACAGTTCTTCAAATCTATGTCAAGTTTGGATAGAGCTCTTGAAGGAATCCTAGATCCCCTTTCGAGTGTCAAGACAACCCCGACAATGGTATGTTAAGGTTGTGTTTGACATCTATTGATATGACCTCACACAAGATGAGCATGACAGGTGTTTGAGAACCGTTATAGAGGAGCCCTAGATACTAGCATTCAGATTAGATATGATACCTACCATTTGGGATTTATTTTTTTGATACAGATTATATTGGATGGATGTACCATTGGGGAAGTATGCCCTGAACATAGTATGAGAGTTTTATGCTTCATACGCAGCCACGATGATAAAAAGGCATACTAAAAAAGTCCTAGATGTTCGACCAGTTGCCTCTACTATGGAAATTGGTCTGTGATATCCCAGTCGATATTTTAGAGGCCATAATTCATAGATTCTTATACATACTAGATTTTCAGCCACTACCCCATGTTGGGGGTGTGCATTTTGATATGGGTATTTGATTTCTATTGTTAGGTCTTTGTTATTTTAACTATATTATTGTTAATCTAAGTGAATTTATGTCCATTGCTTAGTTTCACTTATAATCATAAGGTTGGAAACTTGGGTTTTTCTTCAGATCTCTAATTATTTCTTTAATTTGAGTAGTTAGAGTATGAAATGGATGTATTAGCTGGAATCCTTTGAGGTTTCAGTTGAATGCCATACCCATGGGTTCAATAGCTAAGGTAGTAGGTGGTTTGTTATGATTTATCAGGCCAAACATGTCCTAGAGCGATCCGTGTATGTTATCATAGTTGAATCATGCAAAAGCCTTTATGTCGTAATTAAACCTAGGTTACCAGAATCCTAGTCTATTCATTCATGCTTAACCCAATTTAGTCAAATATTTAGACCCAACTTAGTAGATCTAGTTCCATATTTGCACATCTCTACATCTTTCTATATCTGTTGTTAGTTTGCTAATTTTTGTTGTTAATTGTTGAATCTCAATCTTAAATTATTGTAACACCCCATTTAAACCTACAATTGCCTAATTCAATGAAATACTTTGCTTCTTGAACCACCATTCCCTATGGGATTTGACTCTATCTCCAAAGTTGGGTAATATGCTGATAACGATCGTCCTTACTTTCTTTGAGTGGTAGGATTGAGCATACATCAAAAATGGTGCCACTACCGAGGAATGGTGATAGTTCTTGACAGAAGTGTTTGTTGAATTTATTTACTATTTTCTTATTATTTTTTTTGTTGAGTAAGCAGGTGTTACGATGGCGGCTGAAACAAGACAAACAAGAGTTGTGAAGGTATGTATACAGGTGTAAAATGCGAACAATACCTAAGACCAATACGCCAACTGAGCCCCCAAAAGCCTAGATGGTATACCCCCACACAATGCTAAATTAGAAGTGAGAACTCGAAAACACTACCTAGAAATGGTGAACTTCTAGTAGTTTCAAGGTGCAACGATAGAGGGCAGTAAAACTTTTGAGTCTCTAATCCCTAAAATTACAAATTGCCTTTAACCTTGGATATACCTTAGACCTCTAATCTCTAAAAGTGTAGGTGGCCTCTAAATTGGTCGTAGCCCGAACCTCTAATCCTTGAAGGTGTAGGTGGACTCTAACCCGGTTATAGCCCGAACCTCTAATTCTTAGAAGTACTATTTATAGATATCATGATCAAATTAATAGCCAACTCTGTCTGTCAACTCTATGATAGGAGGATAGGTAATTGATAGTAGTAGAAAGGGGTAGAGCTAGGCCTCTAACCACAAATGGGTTCTCCTCGAACTCCCATGTAATCGACGATCATTGTTTAACTAGATTTTGATATACAACACAAATGTTTCAATGATATAAAATGGGGCTTATAGATAATCAGGCTTTTGGTGGTGTTATTGTATATCTAAGGTTCAGTCTACCAGACTTAAGTCTGCTATGCCAGTTTACAAAGACCTACGCCTCTCAAGTCACACTAGGTGGATATAATTAGTTTATTGGCTCTAAAAACAATACAGGTCCATGACATCACAAACCTAAGCCTCGACTAAGGAAAAACATACTCCAATGTACCACAAACTCCACTACAATATCAACAAAGAATGGATGGTCTGAAAAATACAGTACAAGCACCCACCGGCCCCAAAAATCAACTAAAACATGAATTCTAGCGCACATGGCATATACAACTAGTTCCCCGCCCAATATTCATGCGATTCCAACTACATTTACATATCCAAACTCAATGTAAAAGAAGTGAAGTTGTAGCCTACCTACAGGGTGAACACATGTGCTCCAACCTATTTTGTCAGAGCTTTCCCCTTTCGTATAGCCTCAAAACGCTTCTAAAAATAGAGTCACAATACTATAACAATCATTATGATACTAAAATTGCAATAAACAGAGATGGGAAAATTTGGGAGTTAAAAAGTAGAAGTGGGACTCGCACTTGGAAAAGACAAAATTTATTCTAAAATTGGTCCCAACTAGGTCCCTGAGCTCATATTCCAAAATAGGATATAATTCGAAGCTAAAAAATAACTCAATGTCAAGAAATGAGAAAACCTAAATTAAGCTCAAATTAATCAACTATGAAAACAATTATTTTTGAGAATTTATTAAAAATTAAACCCCCAAAACTAATACGAAGCAAACCACGATTCTCTCCGTGAAAAAATCTCATAGTTTAGACTTTTGAATCGCCCAATTCGGACCAAAATTGGCCATGAAATGACTTCCCAAAGTTCTCCAAATATTTCATCTGAAAATGGCATAGGATCGTAGTTAAAATGCAAAACTCACCTCTAACGATGTTTTCAAAATTCTTTCCAAGTTTACCAATGCATTCCTCATAAGAACCCCACGCATTTAACTGTTGATCACTCAATTTGAGCTCAAAATAAGAAAATTATCACCTCCAAAGAAACGGGTCAAGTTTGATCATGAATGATTATAAATATGCAAGGGAACCACTAAAATTAGACTCCACAATCATGGTGAATAGTACCCCATGATCATGGAATACAACCAAAATGACCTCCGCGATCGCGGTGGGTCCCCGTGAAAGAGAAGGTCAAACAGGCCAACCTTCCGCAATCACGGAGGCCAAACAGGTTGGCCTTATGTGATCATGGCTAGATGCCTATATTCCTAAAGTCCAAACATCCCTGACATCCACAATCGTGGCAAGGGGTCGTCGATCGTGAAGGGCAAGTTAGTTGGCACTAGATATTAGCTAAGAAAGCTAATATTTCCAAACTTAAAATTTTTGACGGGGTATTCAAAATCCCTGTGCGTGCAAATAGACTATGCTACCCTAGAAAATTTAATATTTTAGATTCAATGACTTAGTCAGAATTCTCATATGAGATCATTACGACTGAATGGGGGTTCTACTCCTATGACCCTTCTTAATCAAATTTCACTGAAGGGCTCAAAATAAGTCTGAAAGCCTTAGAACCAAATGAAAGGTTGTTCTAGATCAAACTTGACATTTTGGAGCTAATCGCATAGTCAAATTTTCCACTTAGGAATGTTTCCCAAGGTCAATTATTGGCCATTTTTTAAGGCTAAAATGTTTAATATGAATTAAATTCACATTGAAAGCCTCAAAACTTGAGTCAATCATGCCTCAAGCCTAATTTGACCATTCTAGAGCTGATGAAACTATTAGAATTTCATTATAGGGTTGTTTACCTACATTTAGTTTGAAAATAAACTTTTCAAGTTATAAAATTCTTCAAACTCAAAAAATTGCACAACATCTAGACAAATGACTAAGTGACCGAGCTAATAGCGTCAGCAAGTCATAAATGACCTAGGGCCACTATAAGAATGCTCTAAACGGAAAAAAGGTGTAGTCCACGAAACATGACCTGGAGGGTCATTACAATAATTTGAAAATTCAAAAGAAAAAAAAATATAATACTCTTATGTCAAATTTCCAACATAACATAATTTAATAAGATTTATAAGAAAAAAAATTAAAAGTTTATAACTTTATTCAACAATGAATTCAACTATAATTAAAATTTTAGAATGCTCATAAAATCATGCTAATAAAAAAAAATAAAAAACATGAAATAAATAAGTAAGAAGGATAATATGCAAAATTGCATGGAATCACATGAAATAAAGGTTGAGAATGCGAAGGAAATGAAAAATAAATATTATAAAATAAACAATATTAAAAATTAGAATAGTAAACATAAAATAATTTAAATTAATAGAAATAAAAAATAAATTAAAATAAAATAAATAAAAATAGAAATAAGAGAAAGAAACTAAAAAGTAACTAGCCTGTATTTACACCATGTAATTACTAGAAATTCATAGCCTCTTTCTATAAATTTTAGAGTGTAATTACACCCTTTCAATTTATCTGCTGACCAAGTAATTACTCGGCTGACCAAACAGGCCAAATAGTGTAATTACATTCAATTACACCAAATTCAATTATCAGGGTGACTTTCCAAATAGGACCATAATTTTCTTGTGAAGGACCTGACTACGAAGGAACCTTTGGTATGCATGCAGAATAGAGATGGTTTGTGGTTGCAGGAGAACACATATATCCTAACCTCAACAAAGTTTTTATGATTTATTGTCTTTCTGTTGATCTGCGACATCGGCTATTTGGGCACCCAAGTCGTCTCAGTTTACAAAAAATTTTAATGAAGTATTCATTCCATATTATGATTCAAAAAGTTCCTCAGTTTTTAATTCTTGCAATTCAAATAAAATTTGCAGGTTACCTCTTTTTGAAAATACACTGCAAAGTCAAGATTTAATGAGTTTCAGATCATTTCTATGTTTTCGCTCGTATTTAGTCAGTTAGAGAATTTCTATAGCGATCCCAAGTCATTTGTGACTTGCTGGCACAAAAAGTTTGATTGTCTGGTCGTTCAGTTGGATTTTGTGGATTTTTTGGTGTTGGAAGGCCTGTTAAGCTTAACAAGTTTGCTTTCAAATAAAGTCCTAGTAAACGGCTAAGAACGGGATTCTGACAATTCCATTAGCTTTGGAATAGCTAAATTAGGTTAGAAGTGTGGTTGATTCAAGACCCAAGGCTTTTGGTGCGAGTTTAAACCATTTTTAGATTTTTTAGCTTTAGAAACTGGTCGATAGTTGACTTTAGTTAGCATTCTGTGGAAATGTGCTCAGATGAGAATTTTGACAACATAGTTAGCTCTAGAACATCGAGTTTGGTTTGGAACAATCTTTTGTTTAGTTTTTCAGGCTTTCGAGTGCATTTTTACCCCCTCGATAGATTTTATTATTGGAAAGTGGGATCCACACCTGATCGTAATGACCTTCTATGGGAATTTTGACTACACCATTGGGTTTGGAATGTCATTTCCAATTAGATTTCATATATGATCGGTATTTTTCAACTCAGGGTGAGCCGGGAGATGGAAATTAAATTTGAATGGTTGCTGAAAATCGTAGGTAGCGGTGACATGGCTGCACAAGGAGTCGCCACATGGAAGAGGCACCAAAAGGTACACATATTGATGAATTTCCAGCAATTCATCCAAAATTTTGACCAAAACTTCCATCACCTACAATTTACTCAATTTCGGTGATTCAAAAGGCTAACTTGTGTATTTTCTCAAGAGGAACATCATGAGAGCATCAAAATTGATTTTGGGATGTTGTTTGAGGTAAATTTTCTGTTTTTACTACTATATATTGATATTATTTACCAAAAATTTTGGACATTGATATCTTGGTCATTTCGAATTGAATTTAAGTGAAAGTTTAATCTAAATTGAAGTGTTTTTCAAGGCGCTCATAGTGGTATTGATGGATTGTCCTGATTGTGCTTTGTTTGAGGTAAATTTGAGGTTGAACATGCTGTTGTATATGAGTTTTCCTTTAAAAAGAAATATATTATTTATTTTGGATTGTTGGTATTATTTTGAGCTCTAATTTGGAATATGGGATCGAGTAGTCATGAGCGCCATTATGTAGGATCAATTTTGAATTTTGGATGTGGGCCCCACTTTTCCTGATTTAACATAGAATTGACCTATTTCCTATATTATTGAGATATTAATGTTGATAGGATCATTTTAACAACATGAGTCTTATTTTGATAGCTTGGCAACAATTGAAGGTCGTTGAAATGGGCAAGGCTCTTGTGGAGTGAGGTTGAAGCACATTTGTTCGAATTTTAAGGTAGGCTAGGATTTTCCCTCCTTGTAGACTGAGTTGAATATGTGAATGTTGATTGAAAGTATGTGCTTATGCTGAAGTTGATGCGTAAATGATCGTACTTGTTAGTTACACTGAGTTAATGGCTATACTTGTTGTGTTAGCTATAATTGAGGTTAATTTTGTTATGCTTATGGGGATAGAAGGCATACTTCTAGGGTTATAGACCGTACTTGCTAAATGTCTTATATTAAAGGCTATGGTGATGAAATTGACTGTACGGAGGATGTATATTTATTTCTTGCTATATTTGAGATTATATCTGTTGAATCTGCTATACTAGATGATATTCGAGCTTGCCAAATGTACTTGTTATCATATTGGGATTGTTTGAGTTTTATAGTGGTTAGTTGCTTTGTTTCTAGGTATCCACTATTT
Organism: Solanum aculeatissimum; assembly: GCA_038996855.1. NCBI lineage: Eukaryota > Viridiplantae > Streptophyta > Magnoliopsida > Solanales > Solanaceae > Solanum > Solanum aculeatissimum. Next base: position 24,262 of record JBCEWC010002229.1, read on the forward strand.
AATAGGACACAGCCTAAGACTAGACTAGTGATTCCCTAGACCTGCGTTGTTCAGAGCTAGCAACATGTTATTTATCTCCCCAGTGTGACTTGAGAGGCATAAATCCCTATAGACTGGACTAACAGACTTGGGTCTGATAGAATAGATCCTCAGGCGAGGCTTGATATGACAAGGACCCGAGTATCCGAGCTAGCTGGTTGCCACCTTGTGAAGTCCCTACTATGTATACTTGACTCTGCCCGTATTTGGACTGTTATATGTTATACATCTTTGGTTAAAGGCCATTATTGGACTATATCTTTGTGTAGAGGCTCCTATTGACTTGTATTTTTGGTTTGATGCCACTGCTACCTTACCCCTTTGGTTTGAGGCAATTTTTAGGTTACACATGTGGTTTGAGGCCACTGTACCCCTTTGGTTCAAGGTCGTTATTAGGTTACACCTGTTGTTCAAGCCCACTTTTGGGCGATACTGACCTCGTCCAACTATACCCCCGATTAGGCCATATGGGGGCAACCTAGGTTCAAGTCTGAGGCAGATTAGGTTCGAGGTCCAAGTTGATGTTGTATTGGGAACAAAGGCTACTTGGTTATTGTATTGGCTGTGGATTCATTAAATACTTCACAAGGATGCTGTATACTTCTTCTTGCTATAGAATTATGCATGGGTGCACCTTCTAAGCTTATGGGGGCCCAGTTGGCGTATATGCTTAGTTTGTAAAGCCTTACACCCACGTACATCACCATTCTATTTTCTAGACTTAGCTTTCTACTGCACTGCATATATATTTACTTGGTTCTGTTGGTTAGAACTCTAGAGTTATATCCTACTTATTGCTTGCTTTATTTACTATTCATACTTAGTTGGCCTATGATGCTTACTGGGCACCATATCCCTAGTACTTACCCCTATATTTTGACATTTATTTTATGATGCAGGACCGAGCACGAGCCAACAACATTGATTCCACCCCCTGTTGTTGTTATTTTGGAGACTTATGGTGAGTATTGTATGTGCTTAGATCATCCCGATCTCCATCTGTAGCTATTTGCCTATCTTTTGTTTTTGAGACTAGCCCTGTATATGTATATGTTTATCTAATTCCTTACTTCAGTAAAGTTGTATATTCGGTTATAATGCTCTATATAGTTGACTTCTAGATTTTGGGAAGGTTTTCTTGTGAGTATTTACATCTCTTTAGCTTCTGTAGCATGTATCTATATCTTGGGAGCAAGTTGTTATTGTTATCTTATGAGTGTTCGGCCTTTAGCCTTATTACTTGTCATTCCTAGTTCGAGTTGGCTTACCTATTGGCAGGATATAGTAGGCATCATCATAACCTACAAAGGTGGGTTGTGAGAAGTTGGTATCAGAATCCTAGGTTCGCTGGTCTCACCTATACAAAGCTACCATCTAGTAGAGTCTTGTGGATGGGTGTAGAGACGTCCATGACTTATCGTTTGGAGACTATAGTATGCCCTAGGAATCCTCTTTTAATTGTACCATTTTGTGCAGTCATGTTATTGGTCTTTTGGAATTTCATTTGGATCATTCTTTCATAGATAAGGCCTACAAAGGTTGGCCTCTAGGTAAAGCTGGGGATGTCATACCAGATTCGGATAGGGACCTCCCTCCAAATCCTATTGAGGAACATTAGGATTCCCATATTCCTCCATAACTTGAAGGACCACCAGTGGTGCAGTAGCCCTTAGCCACAATGGTTATAACCTAGCATTACAAGTGGTAATAACACAGTTATTGGAAGTTCTTATGGATGGATAGCACGACCCAGGACTGTCCCTAGTTCTACCAGTTCAGCAGGATCGACCTGTTATTCTAGGTCCAGAGGAGCAGCCTCCAGTACTTACTATTGCATAGCAAGACATACCAAAGGATGACAGACCTCAAGGGCATTTTGAGTGTGGTTATCTGGACTACTGGTCTAGAGATTTCCCTAGGTGCAGAACGAGGAAGTTAGCTTCTCAGACAAGCCAGTAAGCCTTGCCACTACTAGTAAGGGATATAGATCAGGGTAGGGCCATTCAACGAGATTCCAAAGATGACCAATATGGAGTATGAAATTCATAGAAAGGATATAGATCTGATCAACCTAGTGCTAGAAGGGACCACCAAGGCTCTAGGGGTGTTGTTCGAGGCAGCAAGCTCGAGGGAAGAGGTGATGCCAGAGCAGGTGGCCTTTGATATGTTTGATTTTGATTTTATTCTTGGTATGGATTGGTTAGGGTCTCATCACTCTATTCTAGATTATTATGCCAAGACTGCTACCTTGTCTATTCTCAGTATTCCCCTAGTAGTATGGCGTGGTTCTGCTAGTTGTGCACTTACTAGTATTATTTCTTATGTTCAAGCTCAAAGGTTGATTTCCACTTATTGTTTGATATATTTGGCTCATGTTTATGATGTATTAGTTGATGCTCTTTCTATTGAGTTTGTTCTAGTAGCTTGTGAGTCCCCAGATATGTTTCCTACTAATTCACCTAGGTTACCTCCTAAGAGAGATATTGATTTTGCTATTGAGGTAGAGCCAGGTGCTAAGTCTATTTCTATACCACCATATTGTATGGCCTCTATAAAGCTTAAAAATCTCAGTGTTTAGCTTGTGTTTAGCTTTATGGTCTTCTAGATCAGGGCTTTATTCAGCCGAGTGTTTCTCTCATGGTGCTCATGTTCTATTTGTTAAAACAAAGGACGGGACTCTCCATATGTATATAGACTATAGGTAGCTAAATAAGGTGATAGTGAAAAATCATTACCCCTTGAATCACACTGATGATTTATTTGATCAACTACAAAGTGCAGCCATGTTCTCTTAGATCGATTTGAGATGAGATTATCACCGGTTCAGGATTCGAGCAGTGGACATTCCTAAGACTACTTTCTGGACCCATTATGGTCGTTAAGAGTTTTTGGTTATATCTTTTGGGTTGACTAATGTCCTTACAACTTTTATGCACCCGATGACAGTGTATTCACACCTTTCTGGACTCTTTTGTGATAGTCTTTGTCGATGATATCTTCATTCTCTACCACCCTACTAGGGAAAATATTGTGGTTGATGCCTTGAGCTAGAAGGTGGTTAGCATGGGTAGCTTAGCTTATTTGCCCAAAATGAAGTGTCCCTTAGCTTTGAACATTCAACCCTTAGTTAATAGATTGGTTAGACATGATATTTCAAACTCTGAGTGGATATAGCCTTTGTTGAAGCTTAGTCCTCTCTATTTGATCAAATTCGGGATCGACAATATGAGAATAAGTCCTTCATAACTCTTAGACATTAGGTTTTAAAGGGTGTTGGTAGTCCGACTACTGTAGGCTCAGATGGGGTCCTTAGAGTCCATGATCATTTGTGTGTTCCTCTAGTTGAGGGTATGATATAGTTGATTTTACACGAGGCTTATGACTCTAGATACTTTGTCCACTAGCCCAGTGAAGTTGTATTAAGATTTAAGTCAGCACTACTTGTGGGATGGTCTGAGGAGGGATATAGCTAATTATGTGCTCATTGTATAAGCTACTAGAAGGTAAAGATCGAGCATCAGAGGCCTAGTGGAGAGCTTCAGTGTATGGTCATTCCTGAGTGGAAATAGGAGCAGATTACTATAGATTTTGTTATAAGTTTACCCTGGACTTCTAGGGCATCGATAGTATATGGGTCATTGTCGATCAACTGACTAAGTCTACTCATTTCTTGCCAGTTTGTTCTATTTATGGTGCTAAACTGTTAGCTTGTATTTATATTTAGGAGATAGTTTGTCTTTACGGGGTACCAATGTCTATTATATATGATTGGGGCTCACAGTTTACCTCTAGCTTCAGGGGAGCCTTTTAGAGAGAGTTGGCACCTGAATTGACCTAAGTAGAACATTTCACACACAAACCAATGGCTAGTCAGAGCGTACTATCCAGGTCCTTGAGGACATGCTACTAGCTTGTGTGTTAGAGTTTGAAGGTCAGTGGGATAAGTTTTTAGCTCTGGCAGAGATTGCATATAATAATAACCACAATTCTAATATTTAGATGGCCCAATTTGAGGCATTATATGGTAGACGGTGTCATAAACTAGTCAGATGATTCGAGTCCACCGAGCCTAGGTCTTATAGTATAGATTTGATTTAGGAAGCTTTATCTAGTGTTCGTGTGATACAAGATAGTCTGAGAACATCCCAAAGCAGACATCAAAGTTATACTGACAATAGATATCTTCCTTCATCCTTTGAATTTGGTGACTGGTATTTCTCAGGGTATCGCCTTTGAAGAGGGTGACGAGGTTTGGAGGATGGGGTAAGCTTAGCCTAGATATATCAGGTCGCTTTAGACTTTGAAGCAAGTTGGTGATATTGCTAATGAGTTTACTTTACCTTCAATTTATTCAATTATACACCCGATTTTCCTAGTTTTGATGCTCTGCTAGTATATACCTGATGAGTCACATGTGTTACAGTACGATACGATTAAGTTGGATGACTGCCTGACTTGTTGTGGAGCCAATAACTATATTAGTTAGAGATATCATATAGTTTCGCTATAGAGCTATATCTGTGGTTAAGGTACAGTGGCGGCACGGACCAGTTGAGGAGGCCACCTGGGAGACCAAGCAGGACATACGGGAGCAGTAACACAACCTATTCAAGTCTTCAGGTATGTCGTCATCCTTACTTTCGCAGATAAAAGTTCTTTTTAGTAGTGGATATTGTAATGACCTTCATGTTATTTATGTGTTTTTTCTCGTATTTTGTTAATTAGAGCATTTCTATAGCCACCCCAGGTCATTTGTGACTTGATGGCACTAATAGTTCGGTTACCTGGTCGTTCAGTTAGGTTTTGTGCAGTTTGAGTTTTGGTTATAGGTGGTATTTCTATTACCATATTTACTATAGTTATCTATGATTTTACTTTCTGCCTTACATACCAGTACATGTTTATTCATACTGACGTCTCATTACCTGGGGATGCTACATTTTATTTTTTGTGTATAGGTTCACATAGGGATTCTGGTTGATCCTTCTTCTAGGATCCTAGTTCAGTTGGGAGTTTGTAAGTTCCACCTTTTCCTGGAGCTTTTACTGGATGCTTACTTTTTGTTGTACAGTTGGGTATAGTCGGGACCCTGTCCTGGCAATGTTAGTCTCTCTCTTAGAGGCTATTATAGACATGTTACTTTGGGTTGGTTCTTTTGTGTCTTTCAATCTCTAGTCATAGGATAGGCATGTAAATATAGTGTGTGATTGTACCTCTGTTGTTACACCCTTGTCGGCTAGCTAGTGTCTTATCATTTTGGCTTACCTATCTTGATGTACATGATTTTTTGTTGACAAGATTATGACCTAAATGGTCCAGTCTTAGTTTTTTAGACATTATGCTACTCGATCTTTTGGCCTCCTGGTCTAGTTATCTAACATGTTCAGTGGCTTACTCGGCCAATGATGGTATCGAATGTCAGTCGCGCCTCCCATTCTTTTAGGGTGTGGCAGTAATACTGTCTGTATGAGTTAGTCCTTAGGATTACCATCTATTCTAAAGTTTGTCACATTATCAGTAAGCCGGCACAAGTTTCCTAGATGAGTTATCTCTGTTATCAGTAGGCTGGCATATGATATGCTTGTTTGGTTACCCGTTTACCTATGTGGATGGTCTAGTTTGAGGGTTATGTGATATTAAGAAGCTTGTTGTTGATTATACTCCTAGCTACCCCATATGACCTTGTGATTATGATCCTATTGTTATGATGTGGTCGGTGTGCCATATTCTAGACTCTTTGGTAACTAAATTATGATCTAAATGGTGGGATGTGAGCCATACTCAAGGTTAACTGGGTGATATTATTCGTTGGGGTGCAATTGTGATTATGAATTGGGCTATCTTTCATTCTATCTTGGGGACTTGTTACAATTGTTAGTTGGCTTATACATTGTTGTCCAAGTTCCTGGCTATACTTATCAGTGGAAATGCTAATCATTCTACTGTGTTGTCATATATTGGAAACATGTTACATTTTGGGAATTGACCATGTGTTCTACTCCTGACTATGTGCAGTGGACACAATCTGTCATCATGCCCTGATATCCAGTCCAGGGTATTGCCTGCCCTGATGTCCAGACCATGGGGTTGCCTGAGGTCTACTTTAGGCATGGTCTAAGGGCCAGTCCAGACCAGGGTACTTACTGAGTCGCATTTGTGGTTTAATTCAGGTTCTATGTTCTCTCCTTCCATCAGAGTTGGGTTACTGGTTCATATTTAGTTAGGTGGATGAGGGTTTTTCTATCAATTACTGATCCTTGTATCCATACACCTATACACCCCATGATTATGTGTTGGTGTACCTTCTAGGCTTATGGGGGGCCTAATTGGCATACAAGCATAGATATTAGGGTCTTAACCCCCGTACAACACCCTACCTTGATCATGTGAAAGTCATGATTTGGTTCTGCTTGGGTTTCGATGGTTGGTTCATGGTACATTATCGGTTTTGCTTAGTAGTCTCTTTTGTTTCTACTTGGTTGGTCCTAGTTCTACTCAGTCAGATCTTTAGATTCCACAAACATAGTTAACACTTGATATTTAGGTTTCGTTAGTCGATATTATGCATAATACTTGGGTTTATTTAGTTGGGGTTCTATGGATTTCCCGATTTGTGTATCTCTTGACCTGGGTTTTGATAGTTGGCACTACAGGATTTCATTACATATTCTTTAGGATACTTATTGTATTTTACATAGTTGATCGATGATGCCTACTGGGTGTTTGTTACCTATACTTACCCCTACTTTTCTGTATCTTCCATGGTGCAGGTCTAGGTATTAGTCGTGGTCACTGAGTTAGAGTCTCATTGACATCACAGGAGATTTAGTGAGCATCAGCAGCTCTAGACCTTCTATAGTCTCTTTCTCTTTAGATGGTTGTCTATTGTATTCAGACATTGGCTTTGTATACTCTAGTTTGTCTTGTATATGTAGGAGTTCTCCTGCCTAGGTATACTATTGTTATGTATATGTGTGTGTGTATATATATATATATATATGAGTGTGTACTTTAGTCTATAGTAGCTCTATGCAGATGACTTCCAAGTCCTGGGTAGGTTGTGCTTGTGTTATGTATATATTGCTAGTATTTCCATGGTTAGAGATTCAGGATAGGTACCTAGGGTTGGGGTTGGCTTACTTGTAGGTGGGATCTAAAAGGAGCCATCATGACCTGAGAAGTCAGGTCGTGACAATATGATCTTGATCCTAGATATTATGGCTCCCAAATTTGACATTTCTAGATGTGTTAAGATACGAGCTATGAGTGAGTAACTCCGGGATGAGCCAATGGAATCAGAGACTAGTGAATCCTTAGAGGAGCTTAACGTCCGTCTTGATCAGGGAATCGAGCCACGATGGACTAGGGCTATGTCTAGGCAGATAGTACCAACCTAGACCTCAGCTTCTACAACACAGCCTCCCATTCTGAGAAGGGAGGCTTAGGTCAGAGCGATTCCATTCAAATGTCCAGCTTCGAAGAGAGGTCCAGTAGATTTGGCTCCCTTGATCGCAATGGCTTGGGTTTAGAGGATGAGTCAGGATCAGAGTCTAAGGATTTGGGTAAGTCTATCACTATACCTATTTATATATCTGACCAGCCGAGACATTGATGCGCCAAGGATATGATAGCCATCTTTTATAAGGACTTCTAATAGGACGTCATAGACCGGAACACCCAAAATATATTTGAGGAGCCTTAGATATTGACTTCTAGATTCTATGGTATGCCAATTCTCTAAGATACACTTGCCCAATGTAGGATGAAGTGGTTAGAAGCACCATCGAAAAAGTATTCCCTGATGTTGGTTCATAAGTTTTATGCCTCATATGTTGCTACTATGATCAAGGACACTCTAAAGAAGGCCAAGCCTATAGCTCAGCCTCAATTGGTTCGTGGAGTTTCTATTGATTTGTCGGTGATTCTTATTTGGTCCCGACTACTAGACCCCCATTTCCACAATCAAGTTCAATTATAGATTGGGAAAGACATGGGATCGTGTTTTGACTAGAGATGGAACCCAAAAGGCCTCTTTACTGAGATGGGTTGTTGGCCACATTGTTGAGCGAGGCGCGGACACTAATTCGGTGTCCAACCCCACACTTATTGTAAATACCTCGCTTAATTTTGCTGGCATATTTTGGTGGGTCGTGGTCTGCACACAGATCTGAGCGACTCATGCGGATACACTCATGCTAGGTCGCGCCATGCTTGTAGCCAGCATCATAGTTGGCTATGACATCAATTTTACTCACTGCATAGTAGAGAAGATTCACAAGCGAGCACTAAGGAGGTCGACATCCATTCCTTTCCCCTTCCTGGTCTACCAGTTATACATATACGAAGGGGCAGAGATCATTCCTAATATCAAACTCATGATAGATGTTTAGAGGACCCAGGATGTCAGCTTGATTAAGGCTAATGTGAATCTCATTGCACCAAAGCTAGCACCACATCCCACCATCATATTACCTGAGATGTTCACCGAGTCTTCATATCCTAAGGCTACTACTACCATTGCGGATGATGATGATGAGTTTGTGGGATCCCCATAGATAGATGTTGAGACAGAGACAGGGCCCACTTCTACTTCCTTTACTATACCATAGGTCGTGCCAGTATGTCCTTAGTCTGCAGGTATGGTCTACATATCTGTGGAGTCTATTCAGGAACTAGTATAGCACCAGGCTCAGACTTAGTCCTAATTGACTCAGTTACTACAGTAGATCAGGCCTTGGGTTATCAAGGCCATTATTGATTAAGAAGAGTGCATGATAGAGTGCTACATGGCCACACTGGACCACAGGATGATACTTCTACATGGATGTGTTGATGAATTTAAGAGTTGTGTAGAGGATCGCCTCAGTTTGACTCAAATTCTAAACTTGGTTGCCATTTGGATGGAGATCCAGCGACTCCTCGAGGAGATAAGATCAGCAACCCTAGCACCACTGACGATTCCTATGCCTACCATTGCTCCACTGGTGCTAGACTTATTTACAGAGAAGCCCACAATTCTTACCTCTAGGAAAAGGTGATGTACGAGAGAGAATGATCTAGAGGCTTCTCTACTACAAGCACAAAGGACTAAGAAATAGTAGATTAAGGCTTTTAGACAGGCCTCTATAGTGGATGAGGTGATGTTGTGCGCACGTGAGTAGGAGATTGCATTGGGTACTGGACCCTCAAGATAGACTGCCACGATAAAGGAGACTACCCAGGATGTTGAGGGTGGTACATCTCAGACTAACACCGGTGCTTAGGAGCCTAGGTATGTTCCTTTTGACCCCGCATTAGTTTTTGGTATTATTTTGACCCCGCATTAGTTCAAGTATGTGTGAGCTTCATTGCATAATTATGATGTTGTATGTCAATCAAGAACTTGTCCTGTTAGTCTGACTAAGACCGTAGGTTAGTTGGTTAGGAAAAGATCATAGGTCATTATTTAGAATAATCCACTTATCCTAACCAACCAACCAAATATAGTGTGTATCCCTTGATCCAAATGTTTGAGCCTTACATATACCTTTTCTTTATTAATACCGAAATCACCAATCCCTTTTATCCGTGTAAATCTAGAATTTGTCCCTGGTCCTTCCTTGAATAGTGTGCACCTTAACACAGACTAAAAGCCTAAGTTAAGGGTGGCTACCAAAAGTGGCCCTAGTTCATGGGTTGGACACTGTGCACCTCAACTCAGGGCAAAAGCCTAAATTGAGGGTGGTAACTGTAGAGAAATCACAACAACTCAGGATAGGAAGTGAAGAATTATAATGAAAAAGAGAAATATTTGAGATGGGTGTGACACAATTAAATAAATACCAAAACGAGAGATGAAAAGAAAAAACATTGAGAAAAAATAAGAGGCAATGAGCTTGAAAAATAGAAGAATGCACCCAAAAATGTTCAAAATAGGTAAAAGGGAACAATGAGTTCAAAATGTCAGTGTTGGTAAGACAGAGTGCAAAATAGCGCACTGTCAAGGAGGGCCATTAGTCACGATATTCCAAATACATAATACCAAGCCCCCTGAACCTGCGTTACATTCTAAGAATGTACTATAGTTATCCTAGTTTAACTGGTCGAACATCATAGTCAAAAATTAAGGTCAAGCCAATGGTATTGCACACAGTGTTTGAATATCAATTAGGAGTGTGAGTTTCTTTGTTCAGTCCCTAGTATTGAAAAGAAATGCAACCAGTTGTGTGACATATGGGACTTTTTTATGAGAGCACTTAAATTACATTGTTAATTGTGGACTAATTCGATGATTGTTGCTTATATGCATTGCCTTATCTGTCAAAGTTACTCTATCATGTATTGATCTGCGTGTATTTTCTTGATAAATGTCTTGTATATGCACTAATGGTTTGTGAGGGTATTTGTGACTGACTGAGATATGATGTATGCCATGAGATTGATGTTTGTGTGTCTGTTATACTATTTACGCTAAATTGAGCCCATCGCTTGAGGACAAGCAACAATTTTAAGTTGAGGGTGTTGATGTGCCTCCAAAATACTGCACTTACAATGCTTATAAACTTAGAATTTTATGTGTTCTCAAAGTGATGTTAGTAAATTTATTGTGTTTTTATGTTATTTTTATAGGATTATAGTATTTGAGAGGTTTGGTAAAGATTGCATGTTTTAGCAATTTTTTGATAAGGTATGAAACCACCTACAGGTCGTGGTTTGATCGACGAGCTGCAGGTGGAGGTTCGTGGTCCTAATGTATAGTTGACTAGATTTTCTAAAGTTGAAACTATGATTAACAGGGCGGGTCGTGGTTCATTCCACGACCCATAGTCTTGTTTGTGGAAAAAATGGCAAAGGTTCTAAAGTTTACAAGACAGAGGAGTTTATGGCTCATAGTCTAAACTACGAGCCGCAAGAAGAGTCTCATACATGGAGTTCAGAATTTAAAGAAGAAATCTACAAAGCTTCATCCACGAGCCATCGATTGATTTACGAGTCGTACACTAGCTCGTGGATGGTCCCGAATCCAATTTTCCTAACCAATTTAGGATTTGGTTTTCTTTGTTTATAAATAGGGTTTTTAGTTATTTTTAGACATGTAAACTATCAAAGACCATATTATTACTTTCTTTTGAGTAGTTCTTGGATATTTTGAGTTGATACTTTTTGTACTTATCTTCAGATCTTGATATTGCAATTTGCGTGGAGATTTTGAATTTTACGCTCTTCAATTCATCATTGTAAGTATTTAATTATGCAAACATATAACATGATTTCTTCATCAACAATGAACTTGAGTAGCTAAATGTCACGACCCGGATAGGGGGCCTAGATGTGACATGGCGAAAGAGGACCCAAAGACCCTCGATCAAGCCATCA
>JBCEWC010002230.1:0-35647 GCA_038996855.1 Solanum aculeatissimum
CAAATTTCAACCATGACTAGTATAAAGTCATAAGATATCAACCATAAGGAGTTTCGGAAATTTTCGGGTTGTTACAATATATCATGTCCAATAAGTGTCTAAGTAATAGACGGGGCGGTGGCTAAGATATGTCCCTAGCTTACCCTCAATAAAAATAAAAGACAATCTCAAACATAATGTAAAAGCTGAATGACAGTAGGTTCCATCCTTGAAGCACGAGGATTCACCCAATCTATCTTTGATAATGTAAAAGCTGAATGACAGTAGGTTCCATCCTTGAAGCACGAGGATTCACCCAATCTATCTTTGAAACTAATCCAAATCGATCTATGAGGATGAGGAGGAAAAAAGTTACATATCCTTACATTGTGACATAATGTAGGCATAAAGTATGCATTAGTACATTTGAATATGCTAAGTATGAGGGCATGCAATAATATACATATACCAATAGCTACATAATAATGACAGATAAGCAAGGGGAACATATATATACAACCAAAGTAGAGAAAGGAATCATCATACCAATATGACATGAGCGTAATGATACATGATATCATAGTACATCAATATATGTGAGAATGTCACCGTAACTGACAGTAGATCATACAAGCTATAACATGAACTTGATCATAATCTCATATTTTATAGTCATAATCTCATATAATCATACTCACCATAATTCATACTTGTACATCATCATCATAAACTTGATCATAATCTCATATTTTATAACATTATGCATAGGAGTAGCTCATTTCATACTAGGATCCTAGGTCACCTTGTAGAATCTTGAGTCTCCCCTTGGGATCCTAGGTCACCTTCAAGATCCTAAATTCTCTATTCATGATCATACTTAAAACCTTAAATGTGCAAAAATATGATAATGATATGAAGTGAAAAGGAGTAACATGAGTTCATATTTAATAAGTTCAAATCATGATATTAGAACAAATATATGCATAATCGTTGAATTGAAGATCAATTTAATCATAATTGAAGTAACCTATTCATGTTTCCTCATACTTTATAGCATACTTTAGAAAATCCTTATAAATCATGAAATCCATGTAAATTGGAAGTAATTCATACATATTTCAATGTATAAACATAATCTATATCATAATTATAGCATTACAAATAAAAGTCATAAAAATCCTAATTGATCATACTTGAAATTAATGAAACAGAGAGAAAATAGGTTGGGTTCCATGGGTGAAAGATACTCATGGATAAAAATCCACATACCTTGACCAGAATTGAAGGATTGAAGATAAACTTGGTTTGAAATTGAGAGTTCTTCAACGAATTCTTCACTTAAGCTTGATTGGAGACTTGATAATGATTTAGAGAGGTAAACTTGAGTCTGACTATTTGAGGTGTAATTGGACGATCTTAGAAAAGTTAGGGTAACATTAGAAGGGTAATTTAGTCTAGAAATCATCCAAAGAAAAGATTAGGAATTAGAAAAAAGATCCAAATGCCCTTACGAAACCATAATTTAAAATTGGATGATGTCCTGCATGAACACACCACCATGACTCGTGGTGTGAAACACGACCCATGGTGGCATTCATGGTGTATTCCTTGGACATAAAAATTGAGGGCCTAAGGAGAGTGTACTCTATGATAATCCACCGCGAGCCACGGTGAGTTTTGTGGTGTACCACCCCACCAAGATGGTACACAATTCAACTAAGGGGCCCCTCCACAAGTCTCTTCTAGGAACATGGTGGGCACCACAGTCTATGAAGGGTGTCTTGGTGGACATGGCTAGGTCAAAATCTTTGAAAAAAACCTACTTTTAAGCTTTGGTTTCATTTTTCAATACACGAGACCTTACAATAAAAGAAAGTGAACATGAAATACATATCTATGCATCAAATGATAGCAAATCCCTCAATGAATCCCATACCATGTGATGCTTACGAGAGACATGTGAATTCATTGAGTTTACGTAGATGCTGATATATTTATGCTTTTTTCAAACATGTTCATGTAAAATTCACATTATTAAAGTTAATGTCGGTTTATGCCTAATTTATCATTCTTGTTGGTACATATACAAATATCATTTTTTATGTAGTATACATAAATTTATGAGGATAAAAAGAATGTCAATTAGACATAAAGTTTGGCCTATTCACATAGTCGGTTGCCTCTATTTTCTAAGTGATAAAGTAGAGACGAGACAGTTATAAACTAACTATTATTAGAAGTGATGATAAATTAGAGTTGAAAGTTTATAATGAGAATGTCATTTGTTAGTTTTGGTTAATCATATGTGATTAATATAAGTTAGTTTGTTTCTAATGTTAGATGTGAGTTCTGAAAAATAAAATGATGAGTAGATTTGTGAATTCGAAGTTAGACATAAGTTGTCTACCTACTATCTATATAATATTTAATTAATAAAAGACATACACTCTTGAGAAAAGAGTCAATACTGTAATATATATTTCATACCATGGTTACATGTAGTTCATGTTTCATAAATATGTAATTGCACTGTTAGACTAGTGAAAAAAATTCAATAATCCTGCAAACTTAGTGGGTGTTTGGATTGACTTATTTTTTTAACTTTTAGGTTTTAAGCGCTTTTTAAGTTTTGAAAGTATTTGGGTAATACAAAAAAGTGCTTTTAAGCACTTTTTAAACCTGAAAATCACAAAAAAGAAAGGTCAAAAGTCAAAAGTAGAGGGTCCCCAACTTATAGCTTTTAGTCTTTAACTTATAAGTCACTTAAAAAAAGTCAATCCAAACACCCCCTTAATATTTTATTAGATTCATCAATTTCTTTCAAGAATTCAAGCAGGAAGCCTAGCTTGAGTGTGAAGTTTCAAGAGTTCAGTTCTTGAAATCTTGATTGATCTTTTCTTGAAAATATAAGGTTATGGTGTAGGATTTAATTAATCAACCGAAAAATGATTGAAATTGTTGAAATATCATGACACAAGCCTATCCCCTAGTCGCAACATAGTACTCAGTTTTGAGGGACCCCAAGCTAACAATACTGAATTTAAAAAATTCATAGTGCAAAAGTATAGCAAAATATTTTAAACTATTTCATAGCATAGAAAGGAGAGATAAGTTTAAAAATGACAACATAAACTCAATATCTAAACATATATTTGAAATCCTCTACTAGATAGATGTGACATGGACAAGCCCTAGCTTATGACATAGTCTAAAATAAAATTAAAAAAAGTTTGAGATAGACGTAAAACTATGTCCTAGAAATATGAGGAATCCCCAATTCTGATTTCAAATAGTTGCTAGTAACCATGAGCAAGCGATGGAGCATCTGCGCACCCTACATTATGAAATAATATAGACAAAGATATGTTATAAGTACTATGAAATTTATTGAGTATGTCAGTGATACAATATGCGACATATCATGATATGCAATTGACCAAGTTAAAAAATATGATAAAATATTTCATTTAAAGCATAAAAATTAACATGAATATAGTTAATGCATTTGAAGAGAAAACATATTTAAAATCTTGAAGAAGCATAAGTCTGAAGAAAGCATATTCATATTTGGGATATCAATCTTAACCAACAATAAGTTCATGCGAGATACAATATGGAATATGGTATAACTCTTACACAAAAAACGAGGAGGCTACTTGCTTGGTAAATTCGTATCATATCATATCATGTGTCATAAGTGGATCCATGTCACACTCCGAGCGTATACCCTAGGTGTGTCCAACACTTGAAAACTATTATTAGTCCCAAGAAAATCTCTTAGCCTACTTACTTACTCAGTGAAAAACTCATAGAAAACTAAAGCTAATTTAAGTGGACAACTTAACATCAAAATTAAGTAGATTTAATGTATTTAACTCATAAATAAATCAATGACATGGCTCAAATAATAAATTATAGTTTTTCAAGAATAACTCAAAGGAAAAGGACCAACTCCTCTCTACTCCACCCATATTTGCGAAACAGGCCTATTACTACCTTCAAAAGCCTTATAAAATAAATAATGAAATGAAATAAAAATATTTCTCCAAAATGCAAGAAGGTCTCACCAAAATCTATGCTGAATGGATCTTTAACAAAGCGCCTATTGAGGATCTTTTGCACATGTAACTACATCATAAAGTGATGCAGTGTCAAATGATATCAGTATATGGAATATACGATAAATAAAATACCTAAAAGGAAAAAGATCAAGAATACTCAGTGAGATAAAATACTAAACAACTTGTCTCAAAAATAAAGCACGCAAGTAATGTGTAAGAAATGCCTCAAAAAAGACTCAAATAAATACAATCACAAAAAAAAAATATTATCTCTTTTGGAGAGTTTTCCTCTCAACCTTTTTTGCATATATGTTTGCTCATAACAAGCATAACCTTCCTTGCTTCTTTGAATGTTGGTGTGTAATTTTCATAAATTTTATGAGCATCATTTGATGTTTTTTTTTGTTTCTAAATATTTAGTCTTGTTTTATAGTAAAATTCATATTTGAAAATTGCTTAGTTCATCTATTTTATTCAAATTAATATCTCGAACAGGTGGAACACTTAAGAGATCTATCACACTCTCACTACTAGTATCGACTTTAATGTAGTAGACTATGCGCTAATATTTCAAATGTATACCAAATAATTCAGACACTCCTCCACCATTCAAGTAATATCACATAATCTCATCTCACTCTGACTTAATAATTCTTCAAATGAAAAGAACAATTGTCTTGGCATGATAGTTCAAGATCGCTTAATATAGATATAATAAATTAATATACAGAATAATATAAAAGTTCATGATCTCGAGAATCACCAAATCAATCCAAGTGTCATAATTTGATTTGTTAATGAATTATAAAGTTAAAAGGTGATTCTACAGTTCAAGTGGACAACCACTTTCATTAACAACTTCAAAATTAATAAGGGTCGTTTGATAGAGTGTATAAAAATAATGTTTAATATGATGCATTAGCAATGCTAATATTAGTTATGTTGACATTATTTTTAATACACTCTCTCGTTAGATGTATAAAAAATAACAAGTCTTATATAACTTTTACACTCTTTAGCTTTGAAAATGAGGATGTTTTGAGAGACGTAGTTATGTCGTTAGTCAATCTAATGCAAGTACTGAAACTGTAATATCCCCTAAAAATTTTCTACTCAGTATAAACTTGAAAGTCCCAAAAAAGTTAAGTAATGACTGAAAATTTGTCATAGAAAGTGACCACGAGGGATCATCTATAGCTCGTAGATGGTTCTATAGTCCGTAGATGGGGCTTGTGGTTACCTCTGTGACTTAGAATTTTTTCTAAGTCTGGGACCTTATATGAACCCTTTTTATGGACCATACTTTGGTTTACGATCTGTATAATGGTCCTCATGATTCCAAGTCCAAGATTTTGAGTTTTTGAATCCTAAACCACGAAGTGACAGGATAACCTGAAGATAGGTTTACGACCCATAAAACCTATCCGTAGATTGAATCTTTCAAAAGAATTTCAAAGTGTTAAAGACGTTTACGGGATGCTATACAACCCGTAATGCCTTGTACAAACCATAGAACCATGTTTGTACTCTTCAAGCCCAATTTTTAGTAACCTAATTTTTGAGACCCCTGATCTACAACTGGCCATTTACAACCTATAAAGTGAACTATGACCTGTAAATAGGATTTTGTGGTTCACTTGACAAATTTTTAGGAGGAGTATTTTTATATTTTTAATTAAAATCATGACATTTTGGGGTTAATTATTACCCTTTTTTCGAACCTAAAGCATATTACTATTCATTCTACACTTAGAAAGTTTGAGAGCATGAAGGAAGGGAGAAAAAGCTAGGGTTCTAAGTTTGTGAATGCGGATCATTTTGAGCTTTGATTATTCTATGAATTTTAAGTATGTAAGGCTACCTAAAGTGCTGCACTGAGTTCATCCATGTATTCTTTCATCTATATGAGTCAAATTAGTTCATAGAGGTTAAGTAAAAAGTTTTATAATCCTAATATTCAAGTTGTCTATTGCTTACTTCAAGTCTTCATGAATATATATAAACATATTGATGCTACACGTGTTGATTGTATGAGATTTGAGTATTTAGTTGTACTGATTGACATAAACTCTAGTTGCATAATTCTATGAAACACAGTATACATTTGATTAAATTGAGAATATGATTTGTAAATGTCCTAGTGGGTAAAATTGAGCATGATTGGAGTATGAGAATATTAATATGTTGTTATGTGTTGAGCATGATTGATGGGAGTCTAAATGACCATCATTGCAGAGTATAATGAATATTGAAGGCATGCTAAATTGATGTGTATGCGTGGTTTATTATTGATTAGGATGCACATGATTGATCAGTTGATTTGTTGATTGGCTGAACAAAGTCAGAATAAAACTAATATAAAGAGTTGATTAAATAGGTTGATATGAGCATATTAAGTCTTGAGAGGAGTATTGAGAACCAACATAATCATGAGTAGATAACATTCTATCCCATCAACTATATTTCCAATGTAGGATAGAGGTTGTGCTTCCTTCTCATGTCGTACAAGTTGGATATGAATTGATTGTGGATCCAGATTGGTTTGATCGCTCCTTACCTTAGCAAGTATTGCCTAACTATGGCCACGATAGTACAAACATTGTATCATCACCAACTCATATATGATGATTTTCGATTAGATAAACTCCTTGATTGTTCATAAATACTTTAATTGAGTTGTATGCTAGAGTTTCCTTTAGGAGAATTATTCTAATATAAAAATCTTACATCCTGTATAGAGTTGATTGGATAGATAGTTGAGTTGATATGTTGTCTATCTGAACTTATTGAGATTGATTCTATTGAGACTTACTTGTTTCTTTAGTCATCTTATATACTAGTATATTCAAGGCATTGACATTCATTTGTGTATCATTTCATGATGTAAATACAGGTAGTAGATGCCTTCAACAAGAGCACTATTGAAGACCTACTCCTCATTCCAAACTTTATGAGCCCTCCATTCTATTTGAAGGAGTCTTCTTTATTTTATCTTTATTAGTGGTATTTCTTTAAGGTAGCCTGAGACTTATCTTGGCACCTTCTAACATGGATTAGAAGATTCATAGATGTTTATTAGTGATAGTTGACTGTTATTCATTTTCCAACTTTATCCATTGGAAACTATTATTGATATAGTGATTTAATTATTTGGTTAATTCATAGTCATTTCTTGAGTATTTACTTTTTTTGTTGAATAGATGTGATGATGAAGCCAAGTGGTTCTCTTGGAGAATCAACAATGGTTTTCCAAGTGTCAGCCACACCAAGGGTATCCTCCCGGATGTGATAAATTTGTTATTAGAGCAGTGAGTTCAAGAGTCCTAGGGAGTCTATGAAGCGTGTCTAGTAGAATTTTGTTTATGGGTGTGTTTTTCACCACACTTAAAAGTAGGAGGCTATAGGATATTAAGAATTGTCTGAATTCTTTTGTATTCTAAGTTCTTGTGATAGAGTTCAACTTTATGAAAATATCTATTTGATTCATGCGCTACGCATTTGCAGATCATGTATCCTAAGTGTACCGCCACCCAAAGAGATGCTTTGACATTTAACACTGAAAATCCCCCACCAAAGGTGCCTCTTCATATGGGAATTAGAGGTCCAATTCATCCTGACAGAGTCACTAGGGCTCCTTGGGCGCCTACTACTCCGCCAGCTCCCACTTTAGAAGATAATTTCAAGGGAGCCATCGTTATGATTTCCCAGCTAGTGGCCTCTCATAGCGATAATCGAGATTCACAAACTCCTAGCTCCAGTTCCTAGGAGCTAAATAAAGCTACAACAAGACTTACGAATTTTCTAAGGATGAACCCATCGATCTTCACAAGATCTAAGGTTGAGTAAGACTCTAGAATTTCATTGATGAGATGTGGAATGTTTTGAAAGCCATGCATGCAACTTAGATTGAGGAAGTCAAACTTACTTCCTATCAACTGAAAGATGTGGTGAACATTTGGTACAACTAATGGGAAGAGGGACAAGGTGTGGATGTTGAGTCTGCCATGTGGGGTGAATTTGAGAATGCCTTTCTTGATTATTTCTTTTCCCAAGATTTGAGGGAGGCAAAGATTGAGGAGTTCGTGAACTTAAAACAGGAGGGGCTGACTATCAAAGAATAGTGCCTCAAGTTCATTCAACTATTCAAGTATGATCCTGAGTGGTCCATAACATGAGGTCTAGAATGAGGAAATTCATATCTGGCTTGAGAAAACATGTGAAGGAGTGAAAAGCGACATTGTTGATTCTAGGCATGGACATCTCTAGGCTTATAGTCTATGAACAACAACTTTAGGGGGATAAGAATATGGATAGGGAGAAGAACATGAGTAAGAGGGCCAAATCAGTAGGGCCTGAGCTTAGCCAGTATAAGCAGAGTAAGAGGGACAAGTCCTACTTTCAGAAGAGGTTTTGAAGTTATGCACTATCTTCAATGAGTGCACCAGCCCCGAGTAACAGGTATGATAAGAAGTCCCACATTAGCAAAACTTCAGAGCATGGGGTTCTCAGTCTCAGCCAGTATGACCTTTGGTTCAAAGGGAATCCAAGCTTGTGGAAAATACAACAAGATGCATTTGGAACAGTGAAGAAAGGAAGGAATGGTTGTTACAAGTGCGGTCAAATGGGTCACTTCTAGAAGGAATATCCAATGTGGGGAAATAAGGCCTATTTTTATACTAAAACACCTCTAGTTAGAGGTAATCAGAGGGGTGCTACATCACGTACAGGTAGAGGACCAAACAATCTGTATGCGATGGATAATTGACAGGATGAGGAGGTTACACCAGATATTATCATGAGGATGCTTTGAGTCTTTACCTTTAACTTTTATGCATTTCTTGATTCAAGGGACACTTTATCTTTTGTGACTCCTTACGTGGGTAGTAGATTTGAGATTCTTCCTGATTGTTTGCTCGAATCCTTTACCATTTCACTTTGATTGGTGAGTCTATTCTAGCTAAAAGGGCATATAGAGATTGTGTAGTATCCATCCATCATAGGGATACCTTGGTTGACTTGATAGAGTTGAAGATGATTGACTTTGATATGATTCTTGGTGTCGATTGACTTTATGCTTGTTATTCCTCCATTGATTGTAAGACCCAAACTCTTAAATTCCAATTCCTAAATGAATCGGTCCTATAGTGGAAAGGTAATTATAGTACACCTAACGGTAGGTTTATTTCCTACCTTAGGTCTCGAAAGCAAATCAGGGATGTATCTATCACCTCGTGCGAGTTAAGACTGATGATGGAGAGTCAACATTCTTTGCGTTTGTTCTGATTGTCAATGAGTTCTTGTAAGTCTTCCACAATGATTCGCCTAGAGTCCCTTTTGATAGAGAAATTGATTTTGGGATAGATGTCCTTTTAGATATGCAACCTATTTTTGTTCTGCCATATAGAATAACCCTCACTGAGTTGAAAGAGCTGAAAGAACAGTTGAAAGATCTTTTGGATAAGGGGTTCATTAGTATGAGTGTCTCTCCATGGGGTTCTCCTATCCTATTCGTGCAAGAGAAAGATGGTTCTCTCAGAATATGTATTGACTATTGCCAATTGAATAAAGTGACTGTCAAGAATAAGTATCCCCTTCCAAGGATATGATGAATTGTTTGACCAGTTTTAGAGTACCACTATTTTCTCAAAGATAGGCTCGAGATAAAGCTATCACTAGTTGAAAGTGAGAGAATGTGATATCCCAAAGATGGCTTTTGAACTCTATATGGTCATTTTGAGTTTTTGGTAATGTCCTTTGGTTTGATCAATACTCTTGCCACCTTCATGGATTTGATAAGTAGGGTATTCAGATAGTATCTCAATATGTTTATGATTGTATTTATTGATGACATATTAGTATACTCTAAAGATGAGGAAGAACATATTGATCACCTTAGAATTGTTCTTCAAACTCTCAAAGATAGGGAGTTATATGCTAAGTTTTAAAAGTGTGAGTTGTGGATCAAATTTGCGGTTTTACTAGGAAATATTATTTCGGGCATCGGTGTTTGACTGGATACTCAAAAGATTGAGGTGGTTAAAAACTGGCCTCGACCAACCTCTTCGACTAACAAAGAAACTTATTGGGTTTGGTTGGCTACTACTATAGATTTATTGAAGTATTCTCTTCCATATCCTCACCGTTGACCGATTGACTTAGAAGAAGGCCAAGTTTTAATAGTCTAATGAATGTGAGAAGAATTTTCAAGAATTGAAAATAAGGTTGACTACTGCACCAGTGTTGACCTTGCATGAAGGGACTGATAGATTTGTGATTTATTACAACATCTCAAGAGTAGGGTTGAGGTGTGTTTTGATGCAGAAAGGTAAAATTATTATTTATGCTTCTAGACAACTCATGGTGCATGAGAAAAATTATCCAAACACATGACTTAGAATTGGCAATGATGGTGTTTTCTCTTAAGCTATAGTGCTACTACTTATATGAAATATATGTGGATGTGGTCACAGACCACAAGAGCTTGCAGTATGTCTTTACTCAGAAAGAGCTCAACTTGAGGCAAAAGAGGTGGCTTAAATTGCTGAAACATTATGACATGAGCATGTTGTACCATCTAGGTAAAGCTAACATGGTTGTAGATGCTCTTAGCAGGTTATCCATGGGGAGAACTACTCATATGTGAGAGGAGAAATAGCTAAAGAGGTTCACAGACTGACATGTTTGGGAGTTCAATTGGATGAATCTTGTGAAGGTGGAGTACTTGTACATAATGGGTCTGCATCATCTCTATTAGTGGAGGTGAACGAGAAGCAAGACCATGATCCTATTCTACTTTGATTGAATGCAGATGTGCATAAGCAGAAACTGATGAATTTCACCAAAAGGGGAGATAGAGTATTAAGGTATCAAAGCAGATTGTGTGTTCCTAATATTGATGATATATGAGAGAGGATCATGGCAAAACCTTACAACTCTAGATATTCTTTCAATATAGGGACAACTAAAATGTACTATGACTTGAGAGAAGTCTATTGGTGGAGTGGAATGAAAAGAGACATTGCCGAGTTTGTTTCTAAGTGCCCGAATTGGCAACAAGTAAAATTTAAGCATCAAAAGCTATGTGGAGTATCTTAGAACTTTTGAAATTCTAGAATGGAAGTGGGAGATGATTAATATGGAATTTTTTACAGGCTTACCAAGGTCTCGTAGATAACATGACTCGATTTGGGTGATAGTTGATAAGATGACTAAGTCTGCACAGTTTTTGGTAGTAAAGACGACTAACACTGTAGAGGATTATGCCTGATTGTTTATAAGAAAGATTATTAGATTGCACGTAGTTCCTTTGTATATCATCTTAGATAGAGGAGCCTAATTTTGGAGATCTTTTCAGAAGGGCTTTGGTTCGAAGGTGAACCTTAGCACTATTTTTTACCCTTAGACTGATGGTCAGGTAGAGCAAACTATTCAAACATCAGAGGATATGTTGATGGCCTACGTCATTGACTTCAAGGGTAATTGGGATGACCACTTCCCCTAATTAAGTTTAACTCTAACAATAGATTTTATTCGAGCATTCAGATGGCTCCTTATGAGGCTCTCTATAGGAGAAGATATAGATCACCGATCGAGTAGTTTGAGGTAGGTGAAGCAAAGTTGATTGGCCAGAATTTGCATACCAAGCTATGGAGAAGGTAAATACCATCAAAGAGAGATTGAGAACTGCATAAAGTCACCAAAAGTCCTACACCGATGTTTGGAGAAGGGACTTAGAATTTGAAGTGAGAGATTTGGTATACTTGAAAGTGTCACCCATGAAGGGTGTAATGAGATTTAGAAGGAAGGGAAATTTAAGTACTCGATGTGTTGGTCCCTACTAGATTGTGAAGATAGTGGGAGATGTAATTTATGAGTTAGAGCTACCACCAGAGTTAGCAGTTATTCATCTAATCTTCCATATTTCCATGCTTAAGAAGTGTTTGAGAGATCCGTTTCTGGTTATGCCTATTGAAAGCATTGGAGTGAAGGATAGTTTGAGTTATGAAGAGATCCTAGTTCAAATTCATGATTGCCAATTCCACAAGTTGAGAACTAAAGAGATTGCATCTATAAAGGTTTTATGGAGAAGTCAATTCATTGAATAGGTGACTTGGGAAGCTGAAGAGGATATGAAAGCTAGATACCCTTACTTATTCATGCCTTCTAATGTTGAGATTAATGGTAATGACCCGTTCTTATTCTTGAGCTATTTTTTTGTTCTAAGTTTGACTTGTAACTATAATCTTGAGTCTGTGATTATGCTGATTGTTTGACTATTTTGAGAGTTGGATGGTATGATTGTATGACTATTTGAGTCCATGACCTTATTCGTACTTGATTCTATATTCTTAGAACGGTCTTCATTCAACGATAAATGACCCCAAGGGGGAGATAATGTAATACCTCCTAAATTTTTCCTACTCAGTATAAACTTGAAAGTCCCAAGAAATGTTGAGAAATTACTGAAATTTAATCACTACAAGTGACAACGAGGGGTCATCTATAGCTCGTAGATAGTTCTATGGTTTGTAGATGGGGTCGTGCTTAACCTTGTGACTTATAAATTTTTCTAAGTCTTTGACCTATGTACGAACCTCTTTTACAAACCGTACTTTTGTTTATGATCCATAGAATGGTCCTCGTGGTTCCAAGTCCAAGATTTTAGGTTTTTGAATCCTAAACCACAAAGTGACACTATGACCTATAGATTAGCTTATAACCCGTAAAACTTGTCCATAGATTGAATCTTTCAAAAACAATTCTAAGTGTTGAAGAAGTTTAAGGGATGATCTACAACTTGTAATACCTTCTTTGACCTATAGAACCATGTTCATATTCCATAAGCCCAATTTCCAGTAACCCAGTTTTAGATATCCCTGATCTACAATCGACCATTTACAACCTATAAAGTGAACTGCAACCCGTAAATGGGGTTTTGTGGTTCACTCGATAGTTTTTAAGGAGGGATATTTTCATTTTCTTCTCACCTTTTTGTAATCAAACTCACGTCATTTTGGAATTAATTATGACCATTTTTCAGAACCTAAAGCGTATTACTATTAAATCAATACTTAGAAAGTTTGAGAGCACAAAGGAAGGGAG
This sequence comes from Solanum aculeatissimum, assembly GCA_038996855.1. Classification (NCBI taxonomy): domain Eukaryota; kingdom Viridiplantae; phylum Streptophyta; class Magnoliopsida; order Solanales; family Solanaceae; genus Solanum; species Solanum aculeatissimum. The sequence continues at coordinate 13,143 of JBCEWC010002230.1, forward strand.
AAAAAGCGAGGGTTCCAAGTTTGTGACTGCGGATCATTTTGAGCTTCGATTATTCTACTAATTTCTTATATGTAAGGCTACCAAAAGTGTTGGATTAAGTTCGTCCATGCACCCTTTCATCTATATGTGTTGAACTAGTTTATAGAGGTTGAGTAGAAAGTTCCATAATCTTAATATTTGAATTGTAAGCATTACTTCGAGTCTTCATGCATATCTATGAACGTATTGATGGTACACATACTGATTGTGTGAGATTTGAGCATTTAGTTGTACTGATTGACATAAACCCTAGTTGCATCCATGAAATACAGTATGTATTTGATTAAATTGAGAATATGATTTGTGAATGTCCAAGTAGGTAAAATTGAGCATGTCTGGAATATGAGAATATTTATATGTTGTTATGCGCAAAGCGTGATTAACGGGAGTCCAAAATGACCCTTATTGTAGAGTCTAATGAATTTGAAATATCACCACCCAAAATTCGGGTGTAATGGGACTCACCTAACCCACCAAAATGAGTCAGCCCAAAACTGAACAACCAAAAATGGTAACAAAAAAGAAAGATAAAGCAGTATAAAGTAATAGATAACATAAGGAAAACCAAACTACAATCATCCCAGAACTGAAGTCACATGTACAAGCTTCTAATGATAAGAATACTCAAATGATAATACAAGTCTCAATGTCTAGTTCTCAAATAGAGCATAACATAAAACTAAATCCTGGAAGGTCTACCAAAGAGACAAACAGCTACCTCACAAACGTGTTGGGTGGATAGTTGTACATGTTGTTTTTTAGCTAGAATAACTTACCTTCAGCTTTTTATCATCAATGGAAGATGAAGCAAGAATGTAATCATAGCACAATAATCATGTTCATGAGAATAAAGATATGCAAGATATCCACCTTAATAATCTACTTCAACAATCAATTTCGAATAATCTACAAGTCCTCAAATATCCATAACACAATTTCAATATAATCATAATCTCAATATTGACATCAAGTAATTCAGAATTCTCACTATTATAGCACAAGTATAAGGATTCACAATGTTTGTTATTACCCCAAACCAAATTCATATGATCAAAGCCTACAACAATATCAATCTAACTCATTCCGTGCCTCAAATCACCCAAACATATTCACATAAGATAATACAAGGTTCAACCATACTTAATAAAAAGGTTAGAAGTTTGTTTGCCTTAGTAGAAGTCTCAAAACAAATCAAATCCATGTCATTTTCCTTTCTATGATACTCCGAATCACCGTAATCTAGTCAAATATAGCATCACAATCGCATTACAAATCTAATGACACTAAAATTAATTAATTTGGACGAAACAGGTAAAATGATCAAAAATTCCATGCCAAAAAAAGTTCTTGAAATCTGAAAATTAATACATGAAAACGTTCCCTTAGTAATAAGGAATTCCATGGTGACAATCATTTCAAAAATGGAGTTAAAATGAGGTCACAATCACAAATTTAGTATTAGAAATCAAAGTCCAAAAAAATCTCAATTTCTTCAATTAAAACCCCCAATTTCTAAGTTAAAATTACAATTTAATCACTAAGAATTAAAGAAATATGTTAGAAATTAGTTACCCAATAATTTTGCCTTGAAAAACCTTGAAGATTCTCTCAAATATTAAGCATGGAGAATTGAAAATGATGAAAAATAATTAAACCTGTCTTTTAAAATATAACACTTTTCTAAGAAAGTCCAATACTCCGCAAATGCAGAGGCAAAGTTGCCTATACTACGCGAATACGGACCCTACCTCTGTGAATGCAGAGTTCAAATAAATATACACTCTGCGAACACAGAGGAATGCGGAGGGGAACCCCACAAACACGGAGTACAATCTCAATAGCACCAAATATTAGCAAAACATAACACATAAATTCACAACATAGACCCTCGACATTCGTTTGGAACCCCGTGAACATAAATTAGACATGGAACCTTACCAGAAATGATATTTCGGACTCAATGAAAACTTCAAAAATCAAGTTTGAGGCCTCCTTGACCAAAAACCCGATAAAACTCAAAGAAACTAGTTAAAACTAAACTATAAAAATTACAACAAGACCATTTCTAGCGTTAGTTTCATCACCTTGAACAACTGGAACTATTGGAATTTTTATTAGAGCTTCCGAACTCCAAATATTGACCCAAGTCAAACTATGATCCAAAATCAACTGAAAATACAACATTGGATCCAAAATCTTTATTTTAGATCCAAATTCAATTTTGTAAGTGTTCCTAGACCAGATTTTGCGTTCCAGAGCTAATGGAATTGACAAAATTAAATTCTTACAATTGAAACTCAAGATGAGTACAACATTCAAAATTTTCAACTTTATGCCTTTAAAAACTCTTTCTTAAGAAAAATTCTAATTTTCACAAGGTTTTCAAAATACGACTTTTAGATTCAACCAGAAATCACTCAAGCCAACTTTTGGGAAGGGTAAAATATTAATTTTGTTGAGAATGTTAAAAATGACCTTTGAGGTTTTTACATCATCCACTACTAAAAACAATGTTTGTCCTTAAACATGAGATAAGTAACATACTTGAAGGCTAGAAAAGATAGGGGTATCGGGCACGCATATCCATATCCATCTCCCAAGTAGCCTCACTCTCTGACCTGTGGCTCCACTGGACCTTTACTGAAACTATCTCCTTAGTCCTCAACTTCCTTACCTACCTGTCAAAAATGGTCACCGACTACTCCTCATAAGTCAAATTTGGGCTCAACCCAACTAAATTCATGGAAATCACATAAGACTCCTTTGAAATGTAACGCCGCAACATGGAGACATAAAACACAAGATGGACTGAGGATAGTTTAGTGGCAAGACAAGTTTGTAATCCACCTCTCCTGTCCTATAAAAAATCTCAAAAGGACCCATAAACCTCGGGCTAAGCTTGCCCTTTTTCCCAAATCTCATAACACCTTTCAAGGGTGATATCTTCAACCATACTCTATCACCAACCATGAATACCAAAGGCCAAATTTGTCTGCTAGTATAGCTCTTTCTCCGACTCTAGGTTGTTACCAACCTACTCTAAATAAACCGCACCCGCTCTAGATCATCTCTCAACATATTTGTATCTATGTTGTCCTTCGCTATTGAATCAAACCATTCGATAGGCGATCTATACCTCCGGCCATATAATCCCTCAAAGGGACACATCTGAATGCGTGATTAGTATTATTGTAAGCAAACTCTGCCAAGGATAAGTGTTGATCCCATCTTGCACCAAAATCAATAACACATGCCTGAAGCATATCCTCTAATATCTAAATAGTCCTCTCAGACTATACATCGATCTAGGGGTTAAAAGTTGTACTCATATCCAAATGGGTACCAAAACCATGTTGTAAAGCTCTCCAAACGTTGGATGTAAACAATGAACCACGGTCCAACACAATGGAAACCATAACGCCGTAAAGCCTCACAATTTGACTAATGTAGAGTTGAGGTAACTTCTTGTTGTAAACTTTACCTTAACTAGAATGAAATGGATGGACTTAGACAATAGATCCACCACCACCCATATGGAATCAAAGCCACCAACTTCAGGAGGTAAACCAACCATGAAATCTACGGAAATGTGTTTCCATTTCCACTTGGGAATATACATCCTCTGAAGCTCTCTATCTGGTCTTAAATGCTCATATTTGACCTGTTGATATGTCAAGCACCTAGCCATGAACTCTGATATATCTCTCTTCATTCCACACCACCAGTAAAGTTATACTCAAATCATGATACATTTTTGCTATCCCCGAGTAAATAGAATATCTAGCACAATGAGCCTCCTCTAGGATAAATCTAATCAAATCACCTTCTTTAGACACACAAATCCTGCCCCTAATCCTCAATACACCCTCTATATCTAGCTTGGCTTCCTTAGTCTCCCCTCTAATCACCTTGTCATGAATCTAACATAACTTCTTATCCTTCAACTGATGACTCCTTATATTATCCATTAAGGAGGATCGACACTCCAAACAAGAAAGTATACCACCATCCTAAGAAACCTTCTATCTCACCAACCCATTAGCAAATCTCTGAACATCCCTAGCCAAGGGTTGCTCCTCAACCCGAATAACCGCAAGACTCCCTATACTAGAAGCCTTTCTACTCAAAGCATTAACTACCATATTGGCTTTACATAAGTGATACAAGATGGTCACATCATAATCCATTAGGAGCTCAATCCACCTTCTTTGTCTTAAGTTCAGGTTCTTCTGGTTGAAGACTTATTATAAGCTACGATGATCGGTGAAGATGTCACAATGAACACCATAAAGTTAGTGCCTCCACAGCTTTAACACAAATACAATAACTGTCAACTCCAAGTCATGGGTCGAATAGTTCTTTTGATGAGTCTTCAATTATCTAAAGGCATAAGCTATCACCTTCCCTTTCTGCATCAAGACTCCACCCAAGCCAACCCCGAATACATCACAATATACCATAAAGCTAACACCCACCTCTGACAAGGTTAAAACAGGATTTGTATTCAATAACACCTTGAGCTTTTGAAAGCTCTCCTCACACTCATTCGACCAATGAAATGGAGAATTCTTCTAAGTGTGTCTGGTCAATGGAGCTTTTATAGAAGAAAAGCATTGAACAAATCTCTTATAATAATTGGCTAGGCCCACAAAACTGTGAATCTCGGTGGCTGAAGTAGATCTAGTACAACCCTGAACTACCTCAATATTTGTTGGATCAACCTGAATACCTTCTCTAGACATAATATGACCCAGAAATGCCAACCAACTTAGCCAAAACTCGCATTTGGAGAACTTAGCATACATGTTTTCTCTCTATGCCACTAAAGTGCAATCCTCAAGTGTTGCTCATGGTCTTCTTTGGTCTTGGAGTAGAGCAATATATCATCAATGAAGACAATAAAAACAGAATCTAAATATGGTTGGAATATATTCGTCAACTTCATAAATGTTGTTGGGGCATTAGTCAGCCCAAATGATATAACAAGAAACTTACGGTGCCCATACCTCATCCAAAAAGTTGTCTTAGGAATGTCAGAAGCCTTGATCCTTAGCTGATAATATTTAGATATCAAGTCGATCCTAGAGAACATGACTGCACCTTAGGCTAGTTAAATAGATCATCAATTCTAGGAAGAGGATACTTATTCTTGACTATAACTTTGTTCAACTGTCTATAGTTATAGTTGATACACATTCTCATAGAGCCATCCTTCTTCTTTACAAAAAAGATAAGAGCACACCATAGAGATACATTAGGGTGTATGAGCCTTTTACTAAAGAGATCTTAGAGCTGCTTCTTTAGCTCCTTCAACTCAGTTGGAGCCATACGGTAGGGAGGAATAGAAATGGGCTTAGTGTCCAACTCAATATCGATGGAAAAGTGAGTATCACTTTAAGGAGGGACTCTCGGAAGGTCTGTAAGGACCATATCAATAAACTCCTTAACAATAGGGATAGACTCCATTGATGGTGGCTCAACACCGGTATCACAGATAAATGCCAAGTAAACAAGATAACCCCGATCCACTAGCTTCTGTGCCCGAATATATGAGATGATTTTGTTAGGATAAGGCCCATAAAAACCTCACTATACAATACCCAATCAACCCGGAATAGCCACAGTCACAGTCTTAGCTTAGTAATCAAGAATGTCCTGATAAGGGGAAAGCCAATCCATCCCTAATATAATATTAAAATCAACCATATCAAGGATAATCTTGTCAACCCAAGTCCATAGCCTACTAAAGTTACAAGATAGGTACTAAGGGCTCACCTACTAGGGTCAAAACATGAACAGGCACAAACATACTATTACATGGAAAATCAAATTCAAAGGAGAAATATGTAGGCACATATGAATAAGTCGAGCTAGGATCAAATAATACAAATGTAGGGCAATGACAAACCATCCATACCTGTGATAACAACATCAAATGTCTCAGCCTCAGGTCTACCTGGGAAAGTATAACACTGGCCTCTCCTTCCCCCCCCCCTTCACTAGTAAAAGTTGCCCCTCTACCACTAGAATGTGTGAAGGTATCTCCTTCTCCTCTACCTCTGATGCATCTACCTTTGTCGATATGACCCCTACCTTGACCTCTAATTTGAGAGGATATACCTCTAGCTGATGGAGTTGAATCCTTAACTGAGGTTGCATAATAAGAGAGGTGGGGTCCAGAATGAGTCTTCATGGGGCACTGGTGAACCATATGATCTAGAGACCCACAACAATAACACAATCTGGGGGTGAACGGCTGTTGTGAAGGGACATGAGGAATATTGTATCCACCCTAGCCTGCAGGCCTCTATTGTGAGCTAGAAGAGCTATGGACTAAACTGTAAGAATCATGAGTACCTCACCCTCCCTCAGAAGCTAAAAATTTTGTATGAAACCTGTGATGCTGGAATGAACAACCTCCCCTAGTCATACCTCTTCCTCTAGATAAGGCACTCGAGAACTGTGCAAATGTACGGACCTACTTAGGGTCATCAAACTTCTCTCTCTGCATGAGCTCCACCTCTTTTGTAGCACTAATAACGGACTAAAACGATGCTTCATCTCTAGACACGCAAAATATTGACTGTCTGATAAAATATGTCAACCCTCTCACAAATCGGTGAACTCTCGCTCTCTGCTTTAGTAAGAAGTATAGTTGTAGCATATCAAGCTAGCTAGCATAAACGGATCTCATAATTAGAAACTACCATAGTACCATATCTCAAACTCTCAAATCTCATATGGATCTCCTCTCGGGCATTCGAAGGAACAAATGTGTCATAGAAGGCATTAGAAAATGTCTCCCAAGTCATCAGAGGAGACCTAACTGGAAGTTATCCTGAATAAGTCCTCCACCACTCCTTAACGGGTCCGCGGAGTTTGAGAGTAATATACCGTACACCATGAGTCTTTGCCAACCCAACAACATCAAGTAACTCTCTACATGTAGTCAAAAGGTCACGTGTATCCTCGGTTTACCACCTTGAAACTGAGGTGGGTCCATCTTCTTGAACCTCTCATATCTACACTGCTCATTATCAGTAAAGGTAGTTACTGAAGGGATCTCAACAATAGGTGATGTTAGTGGTTGCTTCACTTATACCTGGGCCACGAGGGTCTACTATTGATTCAAAGGTTGAACCATAACCCATGTCTATGAAGTATCTGATGTATCAGCTAGCCTACTTTCCTGCCCTATGATCTCAAGCACACTCGAAACCCCTAAAAGTGTATCATGTAGCAATGGTGTTGAAGCATACTCTGGAGAAACCTTCACCTCTCTAGGCTCTATCACTGGCTCAGGGGAGACGCCCCTCTCATAATCTATAGTCGGTGTTGCTCCTACACCCCGACCTCTACCTCGACCTTTCGCTCAGCTCCTACTCATAGTTGGGATCTCAATAGAAATCTCAAGGGTTGTTTCCCTCGTCTGGTAGCTGATATAGCTCTATTCCTTGCCATCTGTCAAAAGGACACATGACCACTTAGCACTTAAACAATAACCCACGTACGAATTGATTAGAAAGAAGTAAAAGAGAATTTCCTAATAGTCTTCATAACTTCTCAAGAATAAGTAACCGACATCACTGCATCAATCCTCAAGATTCTACTAGACTGATCTTGTACACATGTGAGACCTATGAACTGGAGCCTTGATAAAAAATTACCATGACCCAAAATTGGGGGTGATGACACTCACCTAATGCACCAAGGTGAGTCAGCCCAAAATCGAAGAACCTAAAATGATAACAAAAGTGGAAGATAAAACAGTCTAAAGTAATAATAACATAAGAAAACCCAAACTATAACTATCCCAAAACTGGTGTCACATGTACAAGCCTCTAATGATAAGAATACTCAAATGATAATACAAGTCTCAATGTCTAGTTCTCAAATAGAACATAACATAAAATTGAATCCTCGAAGGTCTGCCAAAGAGACAAGCAGCTACTTGTCACGACTCGGAGTAGGGCCTAGAAGTTACACGGAGAAGAGAAATGAGGCTTTGGACTTAAGCTATGGGGATGCTATAGGGATTGAGACTTACATGGATTCATATAGCACATAGTGCATAAGAACTAAAGGGTGGGTAAGTATGACTCACACTATAGGGATAAAAGGGGTCTTGGGGCTTTCCACATCACCTCAAAACATATAAGAATATCTTTACAACATAAGCAAAGCATAATATAGTCATAGGCATAGCCTCCATAAGCAACATACAACAAGTATAGCAAGATAGAACGTAGAGTTTACAAGATGTTTGACAATGCCTATAACATATGGAATGGGACAGGGACTAAGACATTCCCCGGGCTCACCCTCAAAGTAGATAAAAGCATATGCAGAAGAAATACAGTAGGTAAATGGATGATCACTTGTCCTTGGATGAAAGGGCTCACCACAACAACTTTCACAATCCGAGCTAACCGTCAAAAGGTGGATGAAGATAGTCTCTAGTCCCTACATGGTTAGATCATGTAGGAAACAAAAGTATGTGTTAGTACGTTTGAATGTACTAAGTATGCGAGTATGCAATGCATATAAACTTATTAAACCTGCATTCAAAGTTAGATGGCAAGGGCACATATATAGAAAGAAGTATATAAGCAAGGAAGAGTATTATATCAATATGCCATGAAATCCATGATGCATGAAATGCCATAATGCTTACATATAGAGGGGGATGTGACCTTAACTGACATCGCAAACCCATACGAGCTATTACATGAATTCACCCGATGAATCTCTCCCATCGGATGAGAGTAGACTACTTGCCAAAGGTAATCTACACCACACCTTACGACCCAGTCATTTTGGTGTAATGACCACCTTCCTTATGACCTAGTCATTTCAGAAGGATTTCTATATCATATCATATCATAAGTATAACCATACCTTATGACCCGATCATTTCGGTAAAGATTATTATACACCTATACTGGCACATAGTTCAAGAGGAAGGAGTGAGACTCTAGAGGGTAGCCCACTTACTACTCTGATCCCATTCGGTGCTAAATCATCACCCCATGAGAATACATATATATATACATGCTTTTGAAAAATGGACAAGTACTTGAAACCATAATCATACATACTTGGGCCTAAAGGCCAAACCACTTTCTTTACTTTCATGCATACATGACTAAAAAGTCAAATCATTCTTCATGATATACTTTCATGCATAGGAATAGCTCCATTCTTTACATAGGTATAAGAAGGGAATATGGATCCTTGGAGATAGTCCACCCCGCCTCCAACCTCAATCTTATGCACCTTTAAACATATACATATGGTGTAAACACCCATCATTTGTTCAAAGAGTCATATCATAGACATAGTGTGATCACAACTTAGTCATACCCATTCTTTGCTTGAAAACATAGTCATAAACATCTTTGGAACTTAGCACACATCATAAGCTTCATAAAATCCATGCTCATGAATGAAAATATCATGAATGATGATGGAATAACATGGGTAATGGAGATCAACATTTAAATTATCATAATAAGATAGATTCATTCTTAAATCATAATGAAATCCACAATTAAAAATATAATTCACACTACTCATGCTTGAATTGAAGAATTAAAGGGACATGCATAGTTGAATCTTCATAATCTCAATAGAAATCATGATAATTGAACTAAAATCACCTTAAAATCATTAAATAAGTACAACTCATACTTCAATTTAATCAAATCAATAATAAATTTAAAGACTCATATTTAAAGTAAGCTTGAATTTCATAAATTCAAGTGTAAAAGATTTTTGGGATCTTCATGGTTGAAAGAGGACCATGAATCAATCTCACATACCTTGATTAGCTAGAAGCTTTAGGGAGAAAAATGATTGGAGAAGAAGAGTTCCTTGAATTCCCAAGTTGAATCTTCAAGCCTTACTTGAGAAGAGCTTTTAGGAGAGAGTGAAGAATACTCTAAGTGGTTGGAATGAATTTGAATAGGAATGAAGGTGTATAGGCTAATTCATATGTTTATGAGGGCTTAGGAAGACTAAAACGATCTTAGAAAATTACCAAAATTATAATTAAATCATTAATGAACGAGCCTTAAAAATGCTTCTAGGCGTCGTGTAGATGGTCAGTCACATGTACCGTGAGAGGCTTCATGGACAGTGAACCCGTCCATGAGGCAACACTTAGAAAAAATCACGCTGATGAAGTTCTAAAATGGTAATTCCATATTTAAAAAAAATTCACTCCTACACCCATACGGAGATTCACACTGACCGTACAAAGTTCACACAGACTGTACACTGGTCCGTGGTCCTGCACTTGGCCAAAATTCTTGGATGGCCTCACTCCTACGAAAGGCCACACGGACCATCAAGTGTCACACAGCCCGTGAAAGCTTCCATTTCATTGACGAGAACTCCAGAATGCTAATCTTATACTTAGAACCAATCCTTAAGTCGAGAACATCACGAAACACTTTACCTGCCATATGGGAGGTCAGATGGGACCTCTTGATGGACCATCTAATGGCACATGGCCCGTATGGGGTCCCGTGGTACCATGCCTTAGCAAAATTTCCAGAAAATCCCTATACAGGCAGTCTTACGAAAAAGGTCATAACTTCTTCATTCAAACTCCAAATAAAGTGAACCAAAGTGTGTTGGAAAGCTAACTCAAAGAGATTAAATTTGATAGGTTATGGACCATCTAGTTATTCTTGGTCTTAGAGATATGACTAGTTAAAGTTGACCCTCCCAATGATTCACACGTAAAACTCAACCAATGGAATCCCTTTGACCATGGCTTGATAAATGGGACACATGACAATCATAAACCATACCAACCAAGCTTGAAATCAGTGAACTGCACATCGATAAAAATTTTAAAATTTTCAGGTTGTTACACTACCTCATAAGATATCCAAATGTTCAATCCTGTAGCTGGGAAGATCTATCAAATAGGACCAGGCTCACAACCTACAAAAATATAGCAAGTGGTGAGCACCAAACAACACGGTACTCAGCAAATAGAAACCAACCTAAAGTAAAGCAATAAAGAACACAAGTACTCCTATCTACCCCATCACATCCTGCAAAATTATACACCTGCACTCAGAAAAGTTTCAGCACAATAGCATATCATAGGACATTGTCTAAGAATATACAACTGAATTCCAGAGTCAAGTGGTACCATGATATATCGATGTCATAAACATTCATAGTATCCACATAACACAATTTTCATAATATATAAGGATCAAGTTATCAATATATATGTCATAGTCCTTCAATTGTTCAATCTTAAAAATATACGAGTTCCAAAGCATTCACAACCTCACATATTATACATATACCAATATCAAGAGAGAATGATATGAGATGTAAATGAATGAAATAAAATTCAAATCACGTGATGCAATGTCAAATAATCGTGATGCATGTCTATCATATGATACACATCCGCTGATAAACTCATATCGAAACCCATGGGGGCCATACATGAACTATATATCTACCAAAACCATTTTTTCATCATTACTTTCATATATAGCCAAAACCATTTCCCTTTGATCTTTCATTTCTTTTCTCTTTCTAGTCGGAATCATTTCCCTTCAACTTTTCATTTCTTTTCTTTTCCAGCCAGAATCATTTCCCTTCAGTTTTTTATCATCAATGGAACATCAAACAAGCAGGTAATCATAGAACAGTAATCATGTACATGCGAATAAAGATATGCAAGATGTCCACCTGAAAAATTTAATTCAACAATCGATTCTGAATAATCCGCAAGTCCTTAAATATCCACAATACAATTTCAATATCATCACAATCTCAATATTGACATCAAGTAATTCAAAATTCTCACAATTATAGTACAAGTATAAGGACTCACAATGTTTATAATTACCCCAAATCGAATTTACATTATCAAAGCCTACATTAATATCAATCTAACCCATTTTGTGCCTCAAATCACCCAAACCTATTAACATAGGATAATACAAGGTTAAACCATACTTAACAAAAGTTTAGAAATCTACTTGCCTTGGTAGAAGTCTCACATCCATGGCTTTTTCCTTTTATGATACTTCAAATCACTGTAATCTAGTCAAATATAGCATCACAATCACATTACGAATCTAATAACACTAAAACCAATCAAATTTGGGCGAAAAGGGTAAAATGGTTAAAACTTCCATGCCAAAAAATATGTCCAGAATTTGAAAATTAATACATAAAAATACTTCTCGAGTAATAAGGATTTCAATGGTGAAAACCATTTAAAAAATGAAGTTGAAATAAGGTCACAATCAACAAATTAGTGTTAGAAATCAAAGTCCAAAAAATCTTTAATTTTTTCAATTAAAAACCCCAATTTCTAAGCTAAAAATTGGAAAACACTGGAACTGTTAGAATTTTGATTAGAGATTCCAAACTTTGAATATTGACTCAAGTCAAACTATGATCTAAAATTAATGGTAAATGCAATTATGGGTCCAAAATCTTCATTTTAACTCCAAAGTCAGTTTTATAAGTTCTTCTCTACTAGATTCTACATTCCAAAGCTGATGGAATTGACAGAATTAAATTCTGACAATTGAAACTCAAGATGACCACAAAACTTAAAATTTCCAACTTTAAGCCTTTAAAAATTCTTTATTTAGTAAAACGCTAACTTTTCAAAAGATTTTCAAAATTTGACTTTTAGACTCAACCAGAAATGACTCAAGGAAAATTTCGGGAAGAGAACCTTGGCATGTCTCGCATTTGAGAAATCATTATTGATTCTTAAATTAGTACATATGAAAATTCATAGTATTGGTAATACACAATAGAATGTATAACTGAAACAAATATTAGTTATACATAGGCAGATACGCTAAAACAATGTACTTTCCCTGTTCCATTTTATGTAGCACCCTTTTCTTTTTAGTTCATTTCATAAAAAATCACATTATTATAACTCTAAAACTTTTCTTTTATCCTCTCAACCATAAAAATATATAAGGATTGTTTTAGACTAAAGTTTTGTTTTTTAAAATTCGTAAACATCATGCAAAGCGAAAAAATTCCCTATAAAATGAAACAAAAAATACAAAATAAGATACTATTATACAAAATTGATATATGTATTATTTTTTCTAATACACTACTCCCTGATGTGCTGTCGAAATATAGTACTTCTGATGCTTAAAACTTAGGATTTTGTGCATTCTCAAAGCGATATTTGTGGGTTTCATGTGTATTTATGTTTATTTTGTAGGATTAAACAGTTGGCTTGGTTTTGAGATGAAGTCTATATATTTGTAGCATTTTGTAAGAGTATGAGGCACTCTACGGGCCATGAAGACGTCCACGAGTCGTAGAGTGGTTTCATGGCCAAGATCCAGTGAAGGGCCAATTTTCAGATGTTTAGTCCACGAAGGAACAGATGAGCCGTAGAAGTTGATACGAGTCATGGATTGATTTCGTGCCTTGAGGATCAGAGATGAATAGTTTCAGATAATGGACTCAGACGAATTCCTATATCGGTCGTAAGTCTGAATACGGTCAGTAAGAAGGTCTCATGGAATCGATAATCAATGGCCAATTTCTGAAGATAAAGTCTATGAAGCCCTGATATGGGTTATGAAATTCTATACGGCCTGTAAACCCTTCTGTGAAGTCTGTCGACTCAATTTTCCTATTTTATTTTGGATTTAGTTTTTACTTAGTATAAATAGGTTTTTAGGTTTCTTTAGAGGGAGAGAGGAAGAACGACAAAGAAACACTTGAGAAACTCTCTTTGTGTGATTTTTGCATTAGTTCTATAGCATTGTGATTTCTTGAAGATTGGAATTTCTTGCTCTTTAACTTTATCATCGTAAGTGATTGATTATGCTATTCTTTAACATGATTAATTCATCTACCCTGATTATGCTTAGCTAAATCCACAACTAGGGTTGTGGGAACCATGAAGAACTAATAAGGTAAAACCCAATAATCTGTAATTCTTGGGCATGCATGTATCGGTTATTTCTCTTCATTTTAATTACTTTTTAACGGATGACCAACGTTAGAACTCGCCTAGTGTTACTGACTGAATCAAGGTAGTAATGAATAGAAAAAGAGAATAATTAACAGGATTGGATTGATGTTTTCTCGTCTAATCAACCAAACTAGATCAAGAGGAGGTTGTACTTGAACAATAGGTAAGGGTTAGTAATTCCACACTACGGAGATGAATCAAATCACGTAGTGATATTTACCTCTCACCTACGTCAAAGAGTTTGGTAAATCTAACTTGCCATTTTGCATGCTATATACTAGAAAAGATTGTGATTATCTGGTAATACCGAGTTAGGAAATTATGGGGAACACAATACCCTAGTTACTTCTTCTACTGATTTTTACAACACTTGCACTAGTATAGGTTTATTTCTCTAAAAATTCATAAATCCCCTTTTTGGGAGATAAGTAGATAAATCACATCGAATTGCTTGGAATTATCCTAAAGTCTACCATCTTGTGGGTTCCACCCTCAGCTTGGTTAGGTTATATTTCTTGACAATGACCACTTAAACTTCCAAAAAGGAGGTGTAGGTTCGCCGACATCAAGATTTTGGCATCATTGCCAGAGACTACAGCTAGACTTGTTTAATTTAAGTAATTTGGGAGTTAATCCTTATTTCCCTCATGTTACATTTTTTTCATTTTTGTTTTGTTTTAGAGTGTAGGCATAATGTCTACAGAATACTCTAAGTCGAGGCAATCCTTTGACTCTGTTTGACCCTAAGCTCCAAACAACACTAAGGAGGATGGTCCAAAACAATCCAAACCATGTTGAAATTGAGGTGAAACTAGAAGTACCAATTGAAGAAAGGTTACGTGTCGACACTCTGGAGGCAGTACTAATGAAATTTTGAAAGTGATGGCATCCCAGACTATGAGGAGACATTAAAGACCCTGGGATTCTCTGGTTTCCGTCGACATCAAGCTAAGATTGAATTGGACTTGAAAAATTAAGAATCACCACCCATGAGACCATCTATCGAGGAGCCACCAATGTTATAATTTAAGGCTCTCCCAGCCCATCTAAGGTACTTTTTTGGGTACTAACAACACATTACATGTCATTATTTTTGCAGATTTGACGAAAGAACAGGTAACACATTAACACGGTGCTCAAATAGTTCAAAAAGGCTATCGGATGGACAATCGCAAACATCATTGGCATTCCACCTAGGGTCTACACTCATAAAATATAAATATTCAAGAGCTATAAGCCAAGTGTTGAACACCAAAGATGCCTCAACCCACCCATTCAGGAGGTTGTGCGCAAAGAAATTATCAAGTAGTTGGACATAGGTGTAATATATCCAATTACTGATAATGAAAAGGTAAGCCCAGTTCAATGTGTTCCAAAGAAGGGAGGTATCACCATGGTCCCAAATGCAAGCAATAAATTAATACACATGTGACCAGTCATAGGATGGAGGGTATATATGGACTATAGGAAACTTAACACATCGACAGAAAAAGACCACTTCCCTATATCGTTCATGGATCAGATGCTAGATTGTTTGGAAAAAAAAGGTTGTTACTACTTTCTTGATGGTTACTCAAGCTACAATCAGATCTCTATTGCTCTAGAGGACTAAGAAAAAACAACCTTAACATGTCCCTATGGCACCTTTGCATTTAAAAGGATGGCATTTGGGTTGTGTAATGTGCAAGCAACATTCCAGAGGTGCATGATGCCCATCTTCTCAAATATTATGGAAAACACTATTAAAGCATTTATGGATGACTTCAGTATGGTGGGTGATTCATTTTAAGATTGCTTGAAACATTTATATGTGGTGCTTCAGATATGCGATAAATACCATATGGTTCTAAATTGGGAAAAGTATCACTTATTGGTGAACTAAGGCATTGTGTTGGGACACAGAATCTCTATCAAAGGCATTGAAGTAGATAGAACTAAAGTGGAGGTGATTGAAAAGCTTCCTCCACCTATCTCTGTCAAGGGTGTGAGAATCTTTCTAGGCCACGCAGAATTCTACCAGTGCTTTATAAAAGACTTCTTAAAGATTTCACACCCCCTATGCAAACTACTTGAGAAGAAGGCTAAGTTTCTATTTGATGATGCACATCTAAGATCATTCGAAGAGTTGAAGAAGAAGTTGATATTAGCTCCTATCATTAGTGCCCCAGACTGGTTAAAGCCCTTTGAGGTCATGTGTGATGCAAGTGGGGTCGCACTAGGTATGTCATTGGGATAGCGCATATAAAAGATCCTATATCCCATATATTATGCCAACAAAGTCCTCAATATAGAACAAAAGACTTACACTGTCACGAAACAAGAGTTGCTAGTAGTGGTCTTCGTGTTCGAGATATTCAGATCTTATCTCTTGGGGATAAAAGTCATTGTATATACTGATCACTTAACACTGGGGTACTTAATGGCAAAGAAGGATGCAAAACTGAGACTAATTCACTGGGCACTCCTTCTTCAAGAGTTTGACTTTAATGTGATTGACAAAAAAGGAATTAAAAATCAAGTCACAGACTATCTATCTAAATTAGAGGATGAGCCATGGCAAAATTTGATGATGGGGTGGAGATGGATGATTCATTCCCTGATGAGAGAGTGTTGGCAGCATCTCAGGACTTGATACCATGGTTTGCAGACTATGCAAACTATTTGGTTAGAGACATTGTGCCACTTGAACTAACTACTCACCAGTGCCTCAAGTTTATGTGAGGAAGTTTTTCTAGGATAACCCGTACCCGTTCCACGTATATGCAGATGGGATTATTCATTATTGTGTACATGAGATAGAGATGATGAGTATTCTAGAGGAATGCCACTAATCCTTAGTGGGTAGGCATCATAGTGGAATTCAGACAGTAAATAAGATCCTGCAGTGTAGCTATTATTGGCCAACTATCCATAAAGATTCCCACTACTACACCAAAGCTTGTGATAGTACCAGAGAAAAGGTGGTGTTTCCCGCAAGCATGAACTCCCTCTAAACCCCATTATGGTAATTGAACTATTTGATGTGTAAGGGATAGATTTCATGGGCCCATTTGTTAGCTCACACAGAAACAAGTATATCCTAGTGGTTGTGGACTATGTATAAAAATAGGTGGAGGCAGTGGCACTTCTGAACAATGAAGGCAAGAGTATCACAACATTCCTGAAGAGGAACATCTTCACGAGGTTTGGTACCCCTCGAGCGATCATCAACGATGGAGGTTCCCATTTATGTAACAAATTATTCAAGGCCCTACTTGAAAAGTGTGGAGTGAAGCGTAAGGTGGCGACACCTTACCATCCATAGACAAGTGGACAAGTTGAGGTGTCCAATAGGGAGATCAAATAGATTTTGTCCAAGACCGTGAATGCAAACCGAACTGATTAGTCGCGAAAGCTTGATGATGCATTATAGGCATACCGAACTACATTCAAAAACCCTATAGGTATGTCTACCTACCAACTTGTCTTTGGTAAAGCCTGCCATTTACCAGTGGAGCTTGAACACAAGGCGATATGGGCGCTGAAAAAGTTAAACCTAGATTAGGAGGATGCTGAAAACTCAAGGCTAAACAAACTCAACGAACTTGATGAATTTAATTTGAAGGCATATGAGACCTCAACCCTGTACAAGTAAAGAATGAAGTTGTAGCATGATCATCGCATTGAGCATCGCCAGTTTACACCAGGAGAGTTGGTTCTGCTATACAACTTCGGGTTGAAGTTGTTTCCTGGTAAAATCAAGTCCTGATGGTTGGGTCCATTTAAGGTAGCACGTGTTTTCACCTATGGGGTCGTTGAGTTGGAAAAAAAGAATGGCACGAGATTTTAAATCAATGGCCAAAGGGTTAAACAATATTTTTGCAATGATGAGGAAGTGAGGACAGTAAAAGCATGGACACTTGGTGAAGGTTGAGTAACCAAGGGGTCTATGTTATGCTGAGATAAATAAATCAGGCGCTACTTGGGAGGCAACCTAAGAACACTGGCACTTAGGTGCCCAGGTATATTTTTTTGATCCCTATGCTTTGATTCTATTACATTTTGTGCATTGAGAATGATGCACATCTTTTTCGTTGGGGTAGGGGTAGTTATAGGCCTCGGTGAAGTTTGAGTAGCTATGACCTATAACTATGCCAATTTTTGAGTCCGGGGGGTTTTCTTTCCTATATTCTTTCCTTGAGGAAATTTACTTTATGTTGAATCGGCATGTTTGGGATGTATAGGTAGTATTAGTAGTATATTGTACTTAAGTCTATGGCATATGTTTGTTTTTATTTAAAAAAATGATACCCATTAGAAATTTTTTAATTTTTAGGTAGTCTTGATAATATCTATGTGATCTTGATTAATTAGCAGTTCTTATTCTGATAAGTAAGGTGTAACTTTAATAAAAAGCATGATCTGAGAGTCTCAGTTGATAGTGTAATTTGTGCCAAGTATGTGAGCTTATTCACATGATTTCTCATACTGTATTTATAATTCAAAACTTGCCTTGTTACTCTGACTTTGATTATAGGTTAATTGGTTAGGAAAGGATCGTATACCATTATTCATATTAGTCCACTTAGTCTAAATAACCAACCAAATGCTTGATGTATCCCTTGATCTAAATATTTGAGCCTTGCATGTAATTTTTTCTTTATAGACACCTAAATAACCAAGCCTTATTGATTGTCAAATCCTGAAATTGGCCCTAGTCCTTCCTTGAGCATTGTGCACCTTGACTAAGGCAAAACGTTTAAGTTGAGGGTGGCTACCAAAAGTAGCTCTGATTTGTAGGTTGAATATTGTGCACCTCACCTCAGGCCAAAAGCCTAAGTTGAGGGTGACTTGTGTAAGGGAGGTCAAATTAAATGGGGAGGAAGTTAGTGATACATGAAAAAAGAGAAAATGTGTTATGGGTGCCAGAAAAGATGAAAAGATGTCTTAACAATGAGCTAAAAAGAAAAAGAATATGAAAAATAAAAGGCAATGAGCTAAAAACTAGAATAAAGCACCTAGAAAAGCTTGAAATATGAGTAGAGAAAGAGTGAGAAATATCAGTGTTGGTAGGCCAAAAGTGTAGAAAATGCACTATCAAGGAGGGTGTTTAGTCACTATGTTTCAAAAGCATCATACCAAAGTCCCCTGAGCCTACGTTACAAGTTAAGAAAGTCCTATAGTGATCCTAATCCAAGTAGCCGAAGGTCATAGTCGTGAGTATAGGGGAAAGCATATGGTATTGAGCACAATGTTTGAATATCTATTGTAAGTGTGAGTGAGTTTTTGTAGTCCCAAGCATTGAATCTGAAAATAATAGCATGAGTGGAACATGAGACTTCTTTGTGTGAGGGCACTTACATTACATTGTTAATTCTAGGTTAGTTCAGTGATTATTGCATACATATGGCTACCTTGCTTACTATAGTTGCATTATCACATGTATTGATCTGCATTAGTTTGTTTGATGACTATCTGATATACACTGATGTGTTGGTTTGGGTATCTGAGCTTGATTTTGAGACAATGTATGCCAAGATTGAGGTTTGTGTATTACTATACTGCTTATGTAGATTGAGTCCGTCACTTGAGGACAAATAACAATTTAAAATTGAATGTGTTAATGTGTTGTCAAAATACAATACTTTTGATGCTTAAACCTTAGGATTTTATGTGTTCTCAAAGTAATATTTGCGGATTTGATGTATTTTTATATTTATTTTGCAGGATTACAGAGTTAGCTTGGTTTTGGGATGAAGTCTGTAGAGTTGCAACATTTTGGGAGACTATGAGGCACTCTACGGACCATGGAGACGTCCATGAGCCGTAGAGTGGTTTCGTGGGCAAGATCTAGTGAAGGGCCTATTTTTAGATGTTTAGTCCACAAAGGAACAGACGAATCGTAGAAATTGATACGGGTCATGAATTGATTTTGTGCCTTGAGGATCAGAGATGAATAGTTTCAAACAATGGGCTCTAACGAATTCCTATACGGGTTGTAAGTCTGATATGGACTGTAGGAATATCTCGTGGAATCGATGGATAGTTTCTAAAGATGAAGTCTACGAAGCCCCGATACGGGCCGTGGAATCCTATACGGCTCGTAAACCCTTCCGTGAAGCCTGCCGACTCAATTTTTCTATTTCATTTTGGATTTGGTTTTTACTTAGTATAAATAGGTTTTTAAGATTTCTTTTAGAGGGAGAGAGAGGCAGAACAACAGAGAAACACTTGAGAAACTCTCTTTGTGTGATTTTTACATTAATTCTATTGGATTGTGATATCTTGAAGATTGGGATTTCTAGCTCTTGAACTTTATCATCGTAAGTGATCGATTATGTTGTTCTTTAACATGATTAATTCATCTACCTTGATTATGCTTAGCTATATTTACAACTGAGGTTGTGGGAACCGTAAATAATTAACAAGGTAAAATCGAACAATCCATAATTCTTGGAAGGTGTGCATGCATGTATTGATTATTTCTCTTCGTTTTAATTATTTTTTAATGGGTGATCAACGTTAAAACTCGCCTAGTGTTACTGACTGGATCAAGATAGTAATGAATAGGAAAAGAGAATAATCAATAGGATTGGATTGATGTTTTCTCGTTTAATCAACCAAATTGGATCAAGGGGAGGTTGTACTAGAACAATAGGTAAGGGTTAGTAATGTCACACCGCGGAGATGGATCAAATCACGTAGTGATATTTACCTCTCACCTGGATCAAAGGGTTTGGTAAACTTAACTTACCATTTTGCATGCTACACACTAGAAAAGATTGTGATTATCTGGTAATACTGAGTTAGGGAATCATGGGGAACACAATACCCTAGTTACTTCTTCTATCGATTTTTACAATAAGTGCATTAGTATAGATTTATTTCTCTGAAAATTCATAACCCCCCCCCCCCTTCGGGAGATAAGTAGGTTAATCACCTCGAATTGCTTGGAATTATCCTAAAGTCTACCATATTCCGTATGGATTCGACTCTAACCTTGGTTAGATTATATTTCTTGATAACGATCGCTTTAACTCTCAAAAAGGAGGTGTAGCTTGGGCGACATCACTCCCTCCGTCCCATTTTATTTGACACGCTTTGACTTGAGATGATATTTAAGAAAAAAAGGAAGACTTTTAAAATATGTAATCTAAAATAATTTTTCGATGTTTGTGTGACTGAAAATTATTTTATTTAGAATTAAAAAAATAAAAATTAAATTATTTTCAATTAGAGTGAAGTAACTTTTTTTTTTTGAAAAAAAAAAACCACCATATTTTTCTCTTATATATAAGAGACGCTTTTGACATGTTAGGTTGATGTCATTTTAATAGATGCAAAGGGTATTTTGATAATTGCCAAAATCAATTTTTTTAAAAAAAATTCTGAAAAGAGCAATCAAAAGCAAAAAAAGCTTTATCCTATAGTTGAAGGACACTAATTTTCTCCAACCAGAATTTCCCCTGCCAAATGGCACACATACAATAAACATAATTTGTACCTCTTTGATGTCACACAATATAAGATTAAATTTTGTTAAATTGAAAAACTGAGGACAATTGTATTGCTCTTTAGCCAGGTGGTTGAGCTCTGTTTTTGCATAACCAAATAGTTATTTGGTTGCTGCCTTCACCATTAATTCGTCTCAATAATGCTCTTAGGTTTAATTTCTGTGGCTTTGTTGAATCCTATGATATCTGAGTATATGACTTTCTCTTTTCGTCTCTTTTTGTTTCCTCAGGAATGGCCCGGAAAAGATTATCGAGCTTATGCGAATGGACCTGGCTACATAGTTTCATCGGACATAGCTAATTTCATTGTGTATGATAAGAAATAACTTAAAGGTAGGCACAAATCTTGCTTCCCTTGCATCTGTGTCATAATTTAATGAAATATCTAACAAAGCTCCCCGTCTTTCAGTTATTCAAGATGGAGGACATGAGCATGGGTATGTGGGTTAAGAAATTCAAAGCTTGAAATTTTCCCAATTTGGATGTGTAGAAGATTATTATTCAACTCATTATCAGTCACCTAGGCAGATGATCTGCCTGTGGAACAAACTGCAACAGCAAGTAGAGATTCAAAGTAACTGATAGTTGAGCAAAGAAAGATAATAGACAAGTTTTGCAGTTATAGAATGCATCATCTGTGAACTTTCTGGAATCCTCAGTTTTAGATATGATACGGCTGCTTAGGAGCCCTTAAAAAAAATCATTGTTATCTCTTGCCATCTCTCCTTTTTTCTTTCAATTTTTTGTATACATTTTCAAGCTCATCTGTGGATCTATAGAAGTAGAAACATACATGTGCAGCGAGAACAACTCCATATGTCTATATCTATCCTAAATAGCATAGAATTAGAGTTTGAGATTCATGCAAGTTTCTTTAATTTTTGTATATTTTCTCTTAGCTAGAAGATTCATTTTTCCAGAACTTTTGGTTTGTCTTTGACCTATTCAATGTTACCAAAGACGCAGGC
>JBCEWC010002231.1:0-35647 GCA_038996855.1 Solanum aculeatissimum
CTCAATTCAATTAAATACTTCAAAATTTAAAGAACCCAATATTAAAGAAAGCTTAAAATCATAATTTAAAGAGGAGGATTCTGGGGTCTTCATGGATGAAAGGGAATCCATGAAATAATCCCACATATCTTGAGATCAGTCAAGAGAATTGGATGATTTTACAACAAAGATGATTTTCCCCAAATTTCTTCAAGCTTTCATCAATTGAAGTTAAGAGAATTGGGAGAATTTTGGTGATGATTCAAGAGTGTTAGAATGGATGAAAAGGGATTAGAGTTTGATTTAGGGGTGTTAGGAGACCTCAAAAAGGCTAAAAGGGTCATAGGATCTAATTAAATTATGAATTAACCATTAATGAAATGGAGGGGATAACTGAACACAGTGCAACACGGAAGGCACCCAGTGGTTTTCCAGAGGCTCACCGACTGTGAGCCTGTCCGTGAGACCTCACTTGGTCTTGGATTCGACTTGAACTCTCGGGGGACTTTCTGGACCAACCCACGAGGGGCCTCACAGAACCTGTAGCTGCACATGGACCGTGTACTAGTCCGTGCAGCATCACTTGGTCCGGAGTCCAACCTCGAACCTTGGCAACATCACTGGATCACCCCATGGGATCCTTCACCTATTTTGAAGGGTCACACGGAACGTGAGGTGGTCCATGGCTTGGACCCCAACCCCTAGGAGCATGCTGGACCAACCCACGAGCACCCTTACGGACCATGGACCACCAAATGGTCCGTGGTCCCACCCTTAGACCCTATTCCAAAACCTTTTTCTAGCATACTTCCAATTTTGGGTAGTCTCACTGCCAGGGCCGTAACTTTCATATACAAACTTTGAATTAAGTGAAACCAATTGCGTTGCAAAGATAACTTAAAAATATTCAATTGGATATATAATAGTCTACACAGTTCATCCAGTACCAAAAGATATTACCTCTCAAAGTCATTTCTACCTAAACGACCTTATAACCTTCCACCAAAATAATTCCCTTGAATCCGACCACTTAAATACAACCCATGGATACTACAATTTAACCATGACCAGTTCAACACTAACCTTGACCAACCATTATGAAGTTAAAAGGTTTTTGGATCGTTACATCTAGATGTGTACCTGTTGGGCCTCGTTGTTATGAAAACTTCTGATGTCTATGTTTTTATCAATTTATACCTTTGTTACCTATGATGGGTTGGCGTACAACATGATTAGACCTACTTTTATATTGATTATTGTGATATGTGTCTTGTGCATTGTGGTTCACTGTTGGGTTCTAATTCCATGTGATTGAGATAGAGGTTGAGTTGTGGATACCAAAGGGGTGATGACACTTAGAGATACCTTTATGGTGAGCTTTGTTTCCTATGTTGACTCTAGGCATGATGTTACTTTCAAATTTCTAGATCCAGATGTACTTTTTGAGTGAGTGTGACATCACATGCAAGAACAAGCTCCCCAATATCATTTAAGCTACGGTGGCCATGTCTGTAGAGATCCTGGATGACACTTCCTACTGACCTGAGTCCCAGTGGCCATGACTATAATACCTAGTAGCAAATACTTATTTTATGGACTGCATGCTTACTGAGTTTTGGGTACGAAACCCTTTTGACTTCATTTTAGGGACAAGGACCCATAAGAGGGATTTTTTCTCTCGTAGGGGATGCATCCCACCATTATACATGTATATTTTGGATCTGGTGCCACGTATCGACACAGGGTTGAGGACCCAATTGTTATGTGATTGATTTTCTATGGATCCATGCACCTTTTCACACCTATATTGTGCATGTGTGTACCTTCTGGGCTTATGGGGGCTCGAGGCATAAAGACTTAGCTATTAAGGCCTTACACCCATATATACAGTAGACCCTTGTTTTTATAATGTGGAGAGATGGGCTCTGAGAATGTTTTATGGGTTTCTGAGATTGTTTTATAGGTTTTTAAGATTGTTGTATGGGGGTTATCTAATGAGCTATTAGTCCTATATTGTGTGTTTGTGTACCTTCCAGCATTATGAGGTGCTGGGTGGCATACAGGTATAGATAGTAGGGCTTTATAGCAATGTATGGTACTAAGTTTGGTTCAGGTTAAGATTTGGGTATTTATCTGTAGGACAACTACTTTTATCTGTATTTGAGCTTCATATTTCATATCTTTCCACCTATTCGGCCAATGATGCCTACTAGGTGTCATTTTCTTGTACTCACCCCTACTTTTTCATCTTTCCATGAAGCAGGTTTAGGATCTAGTCGGGGACACTGATTCTCAAGGGATTTTGGGAGCGAGGAGACTTACTTTGGTAAGCATCGACAACTTTAATTCATCACCATCTTCTTTCTTTTGATGGACATATTTTGTTATTGAACTTTAGCCATGTGCAGTAGACTATGTATTTTGTAGGCACTCTCAGGTTGTATATATATATATATATGTTTACATTATGTTTTTGGCTATGTATCCATTCACTTACTGTGATTATGTACAACTAACTTCCAGGTTCTGGGTAGATTCTTTTTATTATGTTATTACTATTTTGCTATTCAAACTTGACTAGATGCTAGGAAAAGTACCCTTGAGTTGGGTTCTTGGCTTGCTTGTAGATGGGACCTAGTAGGTACCATCATGATCAAAATTTGGTCTTGACAAGGTGGTATCAGAGCCTCAAGTTCATGGGTCTCAGTTGTACATAGTCACTGTATAGTAGAGTCCTGCGGATGGGTGCTGAGACATCCGTAGCTTATATCTAAGAGGCTAAAGGATGTTTAGGAACTTTCCTATATTGTTGATTCTTGTTATGCGTTCCACCAAATGGCCTCTCGTTGGTTGGGAATCTGACATTGTCCATTCTTTGCAGGTATGGTGCCTAAGAGGTATCTTCAAGGCTGGAGAGGGGCCCGGGTAGGGCTGCACTGATAGTCCTAGTTGGGGAGTAGTTCCCTAAGCCCGAGGAGAAGATTCAGAGGCCCCAATTCCTCCATAGTTGGAGGCACCAGCTCTCCCAGCCGCTCCTGCGGTTACACCAGAGGTGCAGACGATCCATGGGTAGATCTTTGTAGCACTTGGAGACCTATAGCAGGGTGCGGTGCCAGATCTATCTCCATGTGTATAGGCTCCATCAAAGCCTATGGTTCCAGAAGTCTCGACTCAGCCGGAGGAAGCGGTGCAGTTTCAGGACCAGAGGTTACTTGGTTACTTTTTGAGATTGACCCCACTTAGATTTTCAGAGGCAGCAGGGGAGGAAGTTCTTGGTAGCCCGCATGTAGCGATTGCAGGACTTGCTGTTATTAGAGTCCTAAGGTGTTGAGTTTACAGCTTACCAGCTTAATGATACCGCCAGGTAGTGGTGGTGGACTTGTAGCATACCAGGATAGTAGGGGAAGCACCAATGTCTTGGGCAGAGTTTACAAAGGGTTTTATGACTAGATTCGTGCCTTGCAGCTTTAGAGATCATTACCAGGATCAGTTTGTGCAACTTGAGATAGGACCGATGATTGTGTCCTAGAATGAGGTCAGATTTTAGGAGCTCTCCCGGTATGCTACAAACATTTGCCATCTGAGGCGGAGCGGATTCACTATTTTGCATGAGGATTAAGGCCTCAGTTAAGGATGGGCACACATGAATTAGTGACCTCAGAATGCTTGTTTCTATATATTATTGATCATGCTTTCTCCCTAGGGAAGATTAGTCATGAGGCCCAAAGGGGCAGTAACAAGCGACCTAGATGTAAGGGAGAGTTTAGTGGCTCCCAGATAGAGTTTTGGGCACTAAGGGATAAGCCTCCAAGATGGGTCAGCAAGGTAAGGCCAACCGACCATATTATGTAGCACTATAAGTTTTCGAGGGTGACCATCAAGGCTCGAGTACTTCTAGTAGGGGTGGTTCCTCCTATCCCGCCGAGCGCAGATAGAGTAAAAGTGACTCCACTACTTCACAACCAGCTGGGTTATCATTTGTTTGTAGTTAGACTTTGAGGGTTGTATCGGGTTATTTTTTGTGCAGGGAACCAGATCACTGGCTCAGAGACTATGCTAGGTGATTAGCAACACTTACCACCCCATAACCCACCAGGTCAGCTCTTTTACCTGGTAGACGGGGTAGGGTTCAGGATCGTGGCCACCAGGATGACCAGTACAGGGACCAGTAGGGTTATCAGCAGGGTTCTGCAGGATAGGTCATGAGCGATAAAGCCGTGGCAAGCAGTAATATTCAAGGGGGAGGTTATCAGGGTCATTTTCATGCTGCACCAACATGGGTAGAGGTCAAGGTTCTGATGAGACCATCGTAAGTATGATTGTTGTATGCCAACACCTAGCTTCTTCCTGGTTCAATTCTGGTTCTAAAATTTTCTTTTTTATCTGTATATTATGTCCCTCATTTAGGTGTGACTCCTGAACCTCTATCTTCTCAGATTCGGGTATCGACCTCGGTGGGGTTTCAATAGGTGTTATATCATATCTTTAGGACTAGAGATTAATATCGATAGGGTGTTCTATTTACTTGGCCTATGTGCATGATTTGACTATTGAGACTTCTTTTGTAGATTTTGTACCGGTGGTATGTGAATTTTTGGATGTGTTTCCGATAGATTTTCTTAAGTTGCTGCTGGTACAGGAGATTGATTTTTTGTATAGAGATTGAGCTGGGCACTAAGCCCATATCTATTCTTCCGTACCAGAAGCTCTTGCAGAGCTTAAGGAGCTCAGTGCATTGCTTCAGAGTTTGCTAGATATGGGATTAATTTGACTGTGTGTTTCTCCCTAGGGGGATCATATCTTGTTTATGAAAAAGAAGGACGGGACTCTCTACATGTGTATTGACTAATGACAACTGAATAAGGTGATGGTGAAAAACCATTATCCTTTACCATATATTGATGACTTATTTGATCAGTTAAGGGGGCCTTAGTGTTTTCTAAGATTTATTTGAGATCAGGGTATCATCAGTTGAGGATCCAAGCAGATGATGTTCAAAAGACTTTCTTTCGAATTCGTTATGATCACTATGAGTTCCTACTCATACCTTTTGGGCTAACTAATTCCCCTATAGCATTTATGGACTTGATGACTCAGGTATTTTAGTGATATCTAGATTCTTTTGTTATGGTATTTTTATCGATGATATTTTGGTATATTCGTTGAGTCGAGAGTAACATGCCCAACACTTCCGTATTGTTCTTTAGACACTCCGAGATCATAGGTTATATGCTAAGTTTTTTAAGTGTGAGTTCTGGCTTGAGTTTTGACTTTCTTAGGTCACATGGTGTTTGATGAGTATATTAGTGTGGATCCAACTAAGGTCAAGGTGATTCGTAGCTAGCCTAGGCCTACTTCAGTGATAGAGATTAAGCGTTTTGTTTGGTTAGCAGGGTATTACAGATGGTTCTTTGAGGGCTTCTCCACCATTGGTGCTCTGTTGACTCGATTGACTCGTCAGCGTATGGCATTTGTGTGACATTACTAAGCCTTACCTTTTTATCCCAGTATAACCTCCCCTTGATCCAGTTTGATTGATTAGATTAGAACAACTCAATCAAATCCTATTAATTATCCTCTTTTTCTATTTATTTCCTCCTTGATCCGACAAGTAACATGGGCGGGTTCTAACGTAGGCCTTCCGTTAAAAATAGTTAAAGTGAAGAGGAATTACTAATACATTCTTACCCACCTTCCAAGAATTACAATATTTTCGAGTTTTACCTCGTTAATTCTTCATGATTCCCACAACCCTAGTTGTGGATTTAGCTACTCATGATCAATGTAGATGCAAGAATCATGAAATAGAATAACATAATTTATCACTTACGCAAAGGAATTGATGAACAATAAATCCAACTCTTGAATAGAAATCAAAATACGAATCAAGACACAAAGTTGTTTTTCTCTCTCTAAAACTACTAAAAACTCTGAACAAGTATGAACTATCTTGAAACTTAATGAAAAATAACCTAAAAACCTATTTATAATGTTTAAAATACAAAGCCAAAACAGAATAGGAAAACTATATTGGCACACTTCACAGACAAGTTCATTACTCGTACTCCAATTCACGGCTCGTGTGCTAGGGTTTCGTAGCCTTAAACTTGAATCAAGATATACCTTCTATGAGACCTATCCATGGGTCGTGTAACATTCTACGGCTCGTGAAGGGTTTTATCTAATGGAATTTCAGAACTTCTTCACTTTATGATCCTCAGGGGATGAGTGCAATCTATGACTCATGAATTGATCTACGACTTATCTGCATGTTAATAGAGTCACATTCATAGAATTCACCCCTCACTGGAAATTTCTATGACACCCCATCTATTTCTCATGAACTATTACATGACCTATGAAGGGTTCCGTGGATCACAAAAAACTATGCCAACACTGAAACTCTGCAAAACAAACACAAAAACACATCAAATCTACTAATATCTCTTTGAGAACACACAAAATTCCAAGTTTTAAGCATCAAAAGTGCTGCATTTTAACAACACATCAACGCAGTAGGGTCGAGTTATGGACTATGCTTCTCGTCAGTTGCTAGCCTACAAGCGTAACTACATTACTCATGACTTAGAGTTTACGGTAGTAGTATTTACGCTCAAAATGTAGAGGCATTATTTAGATGGTGTGCACTGTGATTTTTACACGAACCATCAAATCTTACAATACTTTACGACATAGAAGGACCTTAATTCTCTCTAGAAGGGGTGGGTTGAGTTATTGGATGATTATGATATTTCTATTTTATACCATCTGAGAAAGACAAATATGGTAGCGGGTGCTTTGAGACGGAAGACAATAAGTATGGGCACCCTAGCACACTTGGTGGTTAAGGAGCAATCATTGGCTTCAGAAATTCAATCCTTAGCTAACTAATTGGTTTGATTGTATATTTCATATTTGAGCTAAGTGTTAGCCTTTGTTGGGGCTCAATATTCACTGATTGATCAGATTCGGGCTCATCAATTCGAGGATAAGTCGCTAGTAGATCTTCGTGATAGAGTGTTGCAGGGTATTGAGGGTTAGGCTACAGTTGATTCAGATAGGGTCCTCAGGTTTTACGGCTGATTGTGTGTTCCTAGAGTGGGGGATTTTATTTAGTTGATTCTACAAGAGGGATATGCTTCTAAATATTTTATCCACCCGACCAGAGCTAAGATGTATCGAGATTTGAGGTAGAATTACTGGTGGGATAGTTTGAGGAGAGATATTGTCGACTATGTATCACGTTTCCTCAATTTCTAGCAAGTTAAGGCCAAGCATCAACGACCTAGTGGGACACTCTAGCCATTTCCCATTCCTAAGTAGAAGTGGGAACATATGACTATGGACTTTTTTATGGGGCTTCCTCGGACTTTCAGGGATTATGACAACATTTAGGTGATAGTCGATCGGTTGACTAAGTCTGCACATTTCCTTTCGGTTCATTCTACCTTTAGTACCGAGCGGTTAGTTCATATTTATATTCATGAGATAGTCCGGTTGCACAGGGTGCTTATATCGATCGTCTCTGACTGAGGGTCACAGTTCACTTCAAATTTCTAGAGAGCTTTTCAGCAAGAGTTAGGCACATAGGTTGATTTGAGCACATTATTTCATCCCCAAATTGGTGGCCAATCTGAGTGCACTATTCAAGTTCTAAAGGATATGCTACGACCTTGTGTGTTAGAGTTCAGAGGTTAGTAGGAATAGTTCCTACCATTAACTGAGTTTTCCTATAATAACAACTATCATACCAGTATTCAATGGCCCCATTTGAGGCACTATATGGCAGTCAATGTCGTATTCCAGTTGGGTGGTTTGAGTCTTCGGAGCCGAGCTTGTACAGTACAGATTTGTTGCAGGATGTCTTGCTAAGGTCTGAGTTATTCAGGATAGTCTGGTGCTGACTCTATGAGTTATTCAAGATAGATTGAGGATGTCTTGGAGTCAGCACCATAGTTATGCTGACCATAGATGCCAGTTCTTGTAGTTTGAGGTTGGTGACTTAGTATTTCTAAGAGTTTCGCCCCTTAAAGGGGTCATGCGGTTCGAGAGACGGGGCAAGTTGAGTCCCTGATATATTGGGACTTTTCAGATCTTGAGGTGAGTTGGGCAAGTTGCTTATGAGTTATCCCTTCCTCTAGCTTATTTTGTTATCCACCCTGTATTCTATGAATTGATGTTGTGCCGATATGTTCTAGATGAGTCTCACGACCCGAGAGTGGGGCCTAGATGTGACATGGTAAATGAGAACCCGAGAGTCCTCAATCAAGCCATCTTAGCATCGATTCACACATCATTGGTTCTGAAGCACATAATATAACAAGTAGCACATAATTCCTTTGGACTCAAGCTATGGGGATGTCATTGGGGAAGGGATTTGCATGAAACATATAACACTTAACAAGTACTTTCTAAGGGGTGGGTAAATATGACTCAAGCTATGGGGGAAAAGAGGGACTAGGAACTTACCACATAAGCACAACCTCATTAAAACACGTCATAATAACGTAAGAATATCCATAATAAAAACATGATATAGTCATAGCATCTCAATCAAGTATATAATATAACGTGCAATAGAATTTGATATGTCCAACAATGCCTTTACATAGATAAGATGGGGAATACAAGACAATCCCAAGAAGGGAGAATCCCATGTTGGCACATGGTTTGACGAAAAGGAGTATGGACCTTTGGAGATAGTCCATCCCGACTCCAATCCCTCGATACTAAATATCATCCCATGGGAATACATTTACATATACGTGATTTCAAGTGGAGGTTTGTATTACAAGTCAATACAATGGAAACTTAAGCTCAAAAGCAAAAACAAAAGTTCAAGTATCAAGTGCAAGGATCAATGCATAGGAGTAGCTCATTCAATGAAAGTACAAGATGGTGTAAACACCCAATATGCTCAAAAAGCTAAGTCAAGACAAGATGTGATCACATTCTAGTCATATCCCATGTCTTTCAAAATCAAGTCAAATCAAGTCAAGGTGGGACTAGCCCATAACAAGAATTTAATCAAAATCAAATTTCAAGTATGCATATATCATGAATGATAATGAGAATAGCATAGAAAATTAGAATTCATAAATTAAACACATAATAAGAAGAATCCATATGAAATTCAAAGTTAACTCAACAATTAAAACTTAAATAATATCACCCATGCATAAATTTAAAGAGTAAGGGGTCATGCATAATTAAACCTTCATAAAATCAATGGAATTCAACAAATTAGGGCTGAATTCACTTTAAAATCAACAATTAAATATAGCCCACACTTCAATTTAATCAAATCATTCATAATTTAAAAGATCCAATTTCAAAGAAAGCACAATTTCATAAAATCAATTGAAGAAATTAATTTGGGGCTTCATGGTTGAAAGGAGCCATGAATAAATTCCCACATACCTTGATAATCAAGAAGCTTTAGAGAGAAGAGAGATTGAAGAAGATGACTCTTTTGAATTCCAATTCCAATCTTCAAGCCACCCTAGGAAGAGAGCCTTTAGAAGAGAGAGTTTGAAAAATAATCTAAGTGTTGGGAGAATTTGAATTGAATGAGGGTGTATAGGCTAATTCAGAGGTTTAGGAGGACTTAGGAAGACTAAAACGTCCTTAGGAATAACCATAATTACAATTAAACCATTAATGAAATGGGTCAAAAAAAAACTGAAAATGACACTTCCATGGTCCACTACACGGACCGTGAGGTGGTCACACGGACTATGAGTCCTCCCGTGAAGATACACTTGAAAAATATTTTGTCGACGAAGATCCAAGACAGTAATCCCATACTTATAAATTTTTTGCTCCCGCAACCATATGATAGGATTCACGGTCCTTTAGGATTCACACGGACCATGAAGTGGTCCATGGAGCCTCACTTGATCCAGAGCCTTGGCTGACACTTTTACACGGACTGGTTCACAGGCCTTGAGGCCTCAGACGGTCCGTGAACTCCACTTTCTCATTGACGTGATTTCCGAAATGTTAACCTTATACATAGAACCAATCCTTAGGTCAAGGCCATCCCAAAACACCTTAACACACCTCGTGAGAGGTCACACGAGATACTTCATGGATCATGAGGTGACACACGGCCCGTGAAGGCCACCATGGGGCAGTGCCTTAACCAAATTTCCAAAAACGGATCTTTGTGTAGACAGTCTCACCAAAAAGGTCATAGCTTCTTCATCCAAACTCCGAATCAAGTGAAACCAAGTGCGTTGGAAATATAACTAAAAGAGATTCAATTTGATAAGTCATGGACCTCACAGTTCTATCCGTGATAAGAGATATGACCATTTAAAGTCAGTAGTTCCACAATAGGTCAAACAAAACTTAACCAATGCGATTTCCTTGAATACGACCACTCAAGAGAGACTCATGAAGCTCATTAACCAACCATGGCAGGTTCAAATTAGCTCTTAATCATCTTCACAAGGTTCAAAATTTCTGGATTGTTACATCATTTCCCCCATGGGAGCATTCGTCCTCGAATAGGCTAGAACAAGGCTTGACTTACACAAGAAACATTTCAACATAAAAACATAATGCATCATTCATCATTTGAAAATCATAAAGTCATTTGAAACTCATGTCAAAACTCCATTCAAATAATTTTTGTGCACATGTATGCATGTCAAGGCATGAAACTCAAGGAATAAAGAATTAGGACCATTCGGAACAGATAGAACCTAGTACCTTAGGCTTGAGTAGATTGGAAGAGATAGTGATATAGCCTCATCATGTTCGACTTTGCTTCCCATGTAGCACTCTCCTCATGTTTATTCCTCCAAAGCACCTTAACCGAAGACACCTCCTTGTTGCAAAGCTGCTTTACTTGCCTATCTAAGATTTCAACCGACACCTCTTGATAAGTCAAGTTCTCCTCAACTGTAACACCCTCAAATGGTACAATCACCATGGGATCACCAACCAACTTCCTCATATCCGAAGGCAACTCCAATCTATAAGCCACATTACCAACCCACCGAATAATCTTATATGGCCCGACATACCGAGGACACAAGTTACCCTTTTTACCAAAATGCATACTACCCTTCATAGGTTATACCTTCACATAAACCCAATCACCCACATAAAATTCAAGGTCTCTCTTCCTATCATCCGAGTAAGACTTTTGGAGACTTTGAGCCATTCTCAACCTTTATCTAATCAACTTCACCTTTTCCATGGCTTCAACCACCAAGTCTTGGCCTATCAATGCCATCTTATCCAACTCAAACGATCTTACCGGGGATCTACACCTCCTATCGTACAAAGCTTTAAATGGAGCCATACCAATGTTAGCATGTAAACTATTATTGTAGGCAAATTTGTTGAGTGGTAGATGATCATCCCAATTTCCTTTGAACTCTAACACACAAGCCCTCAACATATCCTCCAAAGCTTGAATTGTCCTCTTGGCTTGCCCATTGGTTTTAGGATGGAAAGCGGTGCTCAATTTCACCTTAGTGCCAAGCCCTCTTTTAAACGATCTCCAAATGTGAGAAGTAAATTATGTACCACGATCCGATATGATAGAATAGGTATACCATGCAAGCTCACCAATTCTCGAATATATAATTTAGCATAATCTTTGGCATTGTAAGTAGTCTTGACCGGTAGAAAGTGAGCCGACTTGGTCATTTGATCAACAATAACCTATATAGAATCAAATTGTTTACGAGTATGGGGAAACCTAACTACAAAATCCATGTTCACATCTTCCCACATCTAAGTAGGGATCTCAATATCTTGAGCCAAAACACCGGGCCTTTGGTGTTCTACCTTCACTTGTTGGTAATTTTGACATTCCAACACAAACTTGGCTTTGTATTTCTTCATGCCAGGCCACTAATACACCTCTCTCAAATCCCGATGCATCTTAGAGGATCTCGAATGAATAGAATATTGGGAGTTATGGGCCTAAGTCATGATAACCTCCCTAAGGCCATCGATATTCGAAACAAACAACCAGTCTTGGTACTGTAGTATACCATCTCCCCCTAGGAAGAAAACCTCTATATTCGTTTTTGAAACCAACTTCTTCAATTCAACCAAAGAAAATCCAAATCTTGTTTTGCTTTGACATCAACAACCACAGAAGACTCAGACCCATTTTGAACAAAAATATCGCCATCATCGGAGTCAGT
This sequence comes from Solanum aculeatissimum, assembly GCA_038996855.1. Taxonomy (NCBI): domain Eukaryota; kingdom Viridiplantae; phylum Streptophyta; class Magnoliopsida; order Solanales; family Solanaceae; genus Solanum; species Solanum aculeatissimum. The sequence goes on from JBCEWC010002231.1 coordinate 12,150, forward strand.
CAATCTAACACCCAACCTAGCCAAACGATGCACATCCTTTACCAACTCCTTCTTTTCTTCATCAACATGAGACACACTACCCATGGACAATCTACTAAGGGCATCCTCTATGACGTTTGCCTTGCCAGGATGATATAGGACACTCATGTCGTAGTCCTTGAGTAGTTCCAACCACCTCCTTTGTCTCAAGTTAAGATCTCTTTAGGTGAACATGTATTGCAAGCTCTTATGATTGGTGAAAACATCCACATGAACCCCATACAAGTAATGTCTCCAAATCTTTAAAGAAAACACCACCGCTGTCAACTACAGATCATGGGTTGGGTAGTTCCGTTCATGCACCTTCAATTGCTGAGATGCATAAGCTATCACCTTACCATGTTGCATAAGCACAAAACCTAATCTAATAAAAAAAGCATCAAAATATACCACAAACCCATCTAACCCATTTGGTAAAGTTAAGACAAGAGCTTATGTAAGCCGATCCTTCAAAGTCTAGAAACTCTTCTCACACTCGTCCGACCACACAAACTTGACTTTCTTTTGAGTTAACTTAGTTAGCGGGGATGTGATGGAAGAGAATCCATCAACAAACCTCTAATAATAAATGGCCAACCCAAGGAAACTCTAGATATCAGAAAGGGTCAACCGTCTAGGCTAATTCTTTACTGCTTCGATCTTCTTGGGATCAACTTTAATACCATCACCGGACACCAAATGACTAAGAAAAGAAACTTCCCCCAACCAAAACTCACATTTACTAAACTTGGTGAATAATTTCTTCTCCCTCAAAGTCTAAAACACTAACCTCAAGTGATCCATATGCTCCCATTCATTTCGAGAGTAAATCAGAATATCATCAATGAAGATAACTACAAAACTGTCAAAAAATGGCTTGAACACAAGATTCATAAGATCCATAAATATCGTTAGAGCATTGGTCAATCCAAATAACATCACTAAAAATTAAAAATTTCTATACAGAGTTCAGAAAGCCATCTTAGGAATATCACACTCTCTCACCTTCAATTGATGATAACCTGAGCAAAGATCTATCTTTAAGAAATGATGGCTCCTTGAAGTTGATAAAACAAGTCATCTATTCTAGGCAACAGGTACTTATTCTTGATGGTCACCTTGTTCAATTATCGGTAGTCAATATAAATTCGAAGTGACCCATTCTTCTTCCTTATAAATAATACAGGAGCACCCCAAGGTGAAATACTTGGCCTGATAAAGCCTTTCTCCAACAAGTCTTTCAATTGATCCTTCGACTCTCTTAACTCAACCGAGGCCATACGGTAAGGAGGAATAGAAATAGGTTGAGTATCTGGGAGGAGATCTATGCCAAAATCCACCTCTCTATCAAGAGTAACTGGGCAAATATTTGGGAAACACATCAAGAAATTCATTAACCACCAAAACTGATTCAAGAGTAGGTGACTCAGTCTCAACATCTCTAACCCTTACAATATGATAAATGTACCCCTTAGAAATCATCTTTCAGGCTTTAAGATAGGAAATAAATTGTCCTTTAACAATGGAATCACTACCCTCCTATTCCAAGATAGGTTCATTAGAAATTTGAAATTTGACTTTTCTGGTCCTACAATCAACTGAAGTATACTATTTGTGCAACCAATCCATCCCAAGAATAATATTGAAGTCAAATATCTCAAGCTCTACAAGGTCACCGGGAAAGATTCTATGAAAGATTGAAATAGGACAACCACAATACACTTTCCAAGCAATGATAGACTCACCCACAGGAGTATAAGCTGAATAAGGTTCCCTCAAAGTTTTAGGACTCAAACCAAATTTAACATCCAACAAAGGAGTCACAAAAGATAAATTTGCACCTGGATCAAGCAAAGTATAAGCATCAAAATCAAGGCTTTTAGCATACTAGTCACAACATTCGGAGCCTCATCCACCTCTTGTCTGGCATGAAGAGCATAGAACCTATTATTTCTGGAAGCACCACCAACTTGAGCCTTTAGCTGACCTTGACCACCTGGAACCACTGGACCCTTCTTTATATTCTTTGGGCAATCAACAACCTTATGGTTCATACTTTCACACCCGAAGCAAGCACCCAAAATCTTCCTATATTTACTCGAGTGATTTCCTCCACACTGGCCATATTGAGGAGGCAATGGTCCACCCCCAACCTGTGCCTTGGGAGAGGGTACCCTAGCATTGGCAAACCTCACATTCGAGCCTTGGACTTGTTAGATCTGACCATTTCTACCACCACTCCTAGAGTTAGAGTATCCACCATCAAATTGAACCCTCTTAGAATCATTCACCCTCTTCTTCTTGAGTTTCTCCCCTTCAATCCATTCAGCATACGTCATAGGCTTGGAAATATCCATCTCCTGGATAAGCATAGCGGTGCGATATTCCTTCACCACCAAATTAGAGACGTCAAAGATAAACGTGTGCATCCTTGCACGGGGATCAACCACTAACATAGGAGCATACTTCAAGAGCTTGGTGAACTTGAGAGAATAGTCTCTCACAGACATGCCACCTTGATTGAGGTTAATAAATTCAGTCATCTTGGCCCCCCTAAGTTCAAGAGGAAATATATAGTCTAGGAAATCAACCATGAACTCTTCCTAATCAACCTTAACATTATCAACCCTCTTAACCAACCACTAATTGTACCACACCTAGGCTATATCTTTCAAATGATAAGAAACCAGTTCAACTTTCTCCTCAGAACTCACACCCATGACATTCAACACCTTAGTGAGCTCATCAACAAAGTCTTAGGCATCTTCATCGGCTTTTAAACTAAAGATCTCTGGAGGATTCATTCGAGTGAAGTCTCTCACTCTAGAGGCTGGGGTTTGAGCATGGGTAGGATTAGCTGGCCGAGTCTGATTGGTCACCACTTGTGCCAACATAGCAACAACATTTTGGAATTCAGCATGAGTTACTTGCTCCCACATAGGCTCTTGGAGGGCTTGTTCCTCATAAATCAGGACTGTCTAGGGAGATGAGCTCTTTGCGGAGGCATCTTTTGAAAGAGTGACAACAGTATCAATAATTCAGAAAACCTTATAAAATAGTTTGTAGCATGACATAAGAGGCAATAAAGTGACACAATTCCTAAAACATCTCCATAGCCTCTCACTCATAGGTATGACGCATATCACACCCATGAATAAGACTCTACTTGACATGGCATATTGGACTCCGAGGACCATTTATAAACCTAGTGCCCTAATACTATCTTTTTCATGATCCGAGAGTGGGGCCTAGATGTGACATGGCGAATGAGAACTCGAGAGTCCTCAATCAAGCCATCTTAGTATCAATTCATACATCATTAGTTCAGAAGCACATAATATAACAAGTAGCACATAATATAATAAGTAGCACATAATTCTAAGGAATTTTGGGGCTTTGGGCTCAAGCTCTGGGGATGTCATCGGGGAAGGGATTTGCATGATACACATAGCACTTATCAAGTACGTTCTAAGGGGCGAGTAAGTATGAGTCAAGCTATGGGGCAAGGAGGGACTTGGGACATTCCATATAAGCATAACCTCATTAAAATATGTCATAATAACATAAGCATAGCTATAATCAAAACATGATATAGTCATAGCATCTCAATCAAGTATATAGTATGACGTGTAATAAAATTTGATATATCCAACAACACCTCTACATAGATAAGACAGGGGCCATGACATAACCCAGGCTCACCCTCAAGTCAAAAGATACAAAAGAAATAACATAACATAAGGTAGAGGAAGGTGGCTCTTTTCGTTGGAATAAAGGACTCACCATTAGCGATAATTTAAAAACACCAAGCTAACTGTCCAAAGGTGGATAGGTATCATGTAGATTAAGAGTATGGGTTAGTACATATAATGCACTAAGTATGCGGGTATGCAGTGCATATGCCATGAACCTACAAAACAAGTTAGATAGAAAGGGAACATATATATAGAAAGAAGTACACAAGCAAAGAAGAATATTATGTCAATATGCCATAAAATCCATGATATATGAATGCGATAGTTTCATAGTCATAGCGGGGATGTGACCTCAACCGGCAAAGAGAGAGATCAAATGAGCTACTACTTAAAATTGGACTACTTGCCAGGTAGATCCCAAGTCAATCCTAAAAAGGGGAAAATAAGTCAATCCCAAGAAGGGAGAATCCCATATTGCCACATGGTTTGACAAAAAGGAGTAATGACCCTTGGAGATAGTCTATCCTAACTTTTATCCCTCCCTACTAAATCTCATTCCACGGGAATACATATACATATACGTGATTTCAAGTGAAGGGTTGTCTTTCAAATCAATACAATGCAAAATTGGGTTAAAAGCCAAAATAAAAGTTCAAGTATCAAGTACAAGGATCAATGCATAGGAGTAACTTATTCAATGCAAGTACAAGATGGTGTAAACACCCAAGATGCTCAAAAATATAAGTCAGGACAAGATGTGATCACATTCAAGTCATATCCCATGTCTTTCAAAATCAAGTCAAATCAAGTAAATGTGGGACTAGCCAATAACAAGAATTTCATCAAAATGAAGTTTCAAAGTATGCAGATGTCATGAATGATGATGAGAATAGCATGGAAAATTAGAATTCATAAATTAAACTCTTAATAAGAAGAATCCATATGAGATTCAAAGTTAAATGAACAATTAAAACTTAAATAATATCACCCATGCATAGATTTAAAGAGTAAGGGGACATGCATAATTGAACCTTCATAAAACCAATGGAATTCAACAAATTAGGGCTTAATTCACTTTAAAATCAATAATTAAATATAGCCCACACTTCAATTTAATTAAATCATTCATAATTTAAAAGACCTAATTTCAAAGTAAGCACAATTTCATAAAATCAATTAAAGAAATTAATTTGGGGATTCATGGTTGAAAGGAGCCATGAATAAATTCCCACATACCTTGATAATCAATAAATATTAGTGAGAATAGAGATTGAAGAAGAAGACTCCTTTGAATTCCAATTCCAATATTCAAGCCACACTAGGAAGAGAGCCTTTAGAAGAGAGAGTCTTGAAAACTAATCTAAGTGTTGGGAGAATTTGAAATGAATGAGGGTGTATAGGATAATTCAAGGGTTTGGGAGGGCTTAGGAAGACTAAAATGTCCTTAGGAATAACCAGAATTACAATTAAATCATTAATGAAATGGGTGAAAAAATTTAAAATGAAACTCCCATGGTCCACTACATGGACCGTGAGGTGGTAACATGGACCATGAGTTCTCCCTTGTATCTACACTTGAAAAATATTTCATCGACGATAGGCTTCACGGTCCCTGAGGCTTCACAAAGACCATGAACAGGTCCATAGAGCCTTAGCTAGTCCATAGCCTTGGGTCGCACCTTCACACAGACTGGTTCATGGGCTTTGAGGCCTCACAGGATCCGTGAACTCCACTTTCTCGTTGATGCGATTTCTGGAATGTTAACCTTATACATATAACCAATGCATAGTTAAAATCCATCCCAAAATACCTTACTACACCTCATGAGAGGTCACACGGGATACTTCATGTGCCATGAGGTGACACACGGCCCGTAAGGGCCACCATGGGGAAGTGCCTTGACCAAATTTCTAGAAATGGATTCCTGTGCAGGCAGTCTCACCAAAAGACCATAACTTCTTTATTCAAACTATGAATAAAGTGAAACTAAGTGCATTGGAATGCTAACTCAAAGAGCTTCAATTTGATAGGTCATGACCTTCCCAGTTCTACCCGTGCTAAGAGATATGGCCATTTAAATTTAGTACTTCCACCAGACATCAAGCAAAACTTAACCAATGTGATTTCCTTGAATACGGACACTCAAGAGATACTCATGAAGCTCATTAACCAACCATGGCAGGTTCAAATTAGTTCTTAATCAACTTCACAAGGTTCAAAATTTCTGGGTTGTTATATACGTTCTAGGGTCATACTGATTGTTAAGGTGTAGTGGTGATAACGTCCGATTGAGAAGGATACTTGGGAAATAGAGGCATAGATATGGGAGAAATACCCCAACCTATTTGAGACATCAAGTATGCTTTTACTTTCCTTTCACGGACATAAGTCTTTTAAGTAGAGAATATTATAATGACCCTGTAGGTCAATTTTGTATTTTCTGTATTTTTCTATTGTTCTGAGCTTTTGTATACATACCTCAGAATTATTATGACTTGTTGGGACCATTGTAATGGCTATTGGGTCGTCGGTTGAGAATTGTGTAAGTTTGCACGTTCGTGAGTAGTTAAAGCTGCTAAAATGAGTTTTCTGATAAAACCTTGGTAAATAGCCCCAGAATGGGATTTCGATGGTTTTATTAGTTCCAAAATGGTCATTTTGTGGTAGGAGTGTGGTTTGTTCCAAAATGGAGGGTTCCGGTATGGTTTTGAGCTGAAAGTTGCAAAATGAGTTCAACCGATAGCTAAAAAGTGCATTTTTTTTCAAACCCATCTTAACGCGCTTAGATTCAAAACCTGATAGTGTGGTAAGCTCCAGAATATTAGAAATAGTTTGAAATGACATTCCGCCAATTTTTGGGGTCATCTGGTTGCATTTTGACCCCATTAGCTAATTTTAGCTAAAAGAAAGTGAGGTACTATTTTTTTGTAGAGGGTTCTGTTAGGAAATATGACTACACCGTTATGTCTGTAACATTGAAATTAGTGTGGTTACACTATTTGTTTGCAAACAATAAACATTGGGAGCCTCGGGAATGACCCAGAGAAGTTTTGAGCAATGTTGGTGCAACACTAGAAATTTAACTCTCCACCTTTGCAGAGATTTATCTGCGATTGCAGAAGGCAAATACGGCATGCCTCCAAGTTTATGGCGAGGAATTAAAAGCCATGATCTTTTTCCGCCTTCACGGAGAAGAGTTTGGGGTATATATATATAGGTCAGCTTCGACAACTCATTTCCTAAATTTCTCAAGGTCATAAACGAGCTATACAACTCTGATTTTGGTGATTCAAAGTTCCACATGATTCGTCTTTTCACGAGGAACATTATGGTGAAGTTGGTTTTGGGATTTGGCATGCGTTTGGAGGTGAATTTCCAGTTTTTGATGTTGTTATCAATTTTTGTGGAAACTTTATATCTTGGTTTCGTAACCGAATTTTGATGGAATTGAACGAATTTTTTTTATAAACTATTCTACATCCAAGGGGAATGCATTGATTAGTTGGGTGTTGGCTGTAGTTGTGCGATTTGAGAATTTAGACCAAGGGAGTTTTGAAAAGAATGTTCTTCCGGTAAAAGTTTTCAACTCCTTATTTCAGACTTTTCTCGGTCTTTTGGGCTCCATTTTTGGCTGAATTTTTGGTTGTAGGCTTGGGGTATCGGGGGGTCATTTTTGGAATTTTTATTTGGGATTTTGGGTGTGGGGACCATTTTTCCTATTTTTGACCCTATGTGCCTAATATCACCCGTTTCTTACGATAATACAGCAAAATTGATTGTGTTGATATTGTAAACTATATTTTAACAGCTTAACAACATTGGGAGGCCTTTCATAGAGGACAAGAACAACTGGAGTGATTCATATTTCATGGCATTGGTAGCCAAGTAGGCTAGGCTTTTCCCTACCCTTAGACTGGGTGTAATTTTATGCATGTTGAACTATGATGGATGCTATGTTTTAGCTGTACCCTAAATGTGATATGTTTTACGGTAGACTGGTACCCTTGTGAATGTTGCAAATCTGATATATTTGGATGCTACTAAGTATAGGAGATCCTAATAAAGCCTGTACATGGGTGATTCCATGAGACAGGTACGTATTTGACCTAATGATGTCTGTGCGAGCATGCTACCGATATTTGTGAGATATGTTAACTATGCGATTATCTGTCTTCTGGCTGTACTAGGGTATATTATGAGCTAGATTTGCACCTATTGGGCCTAATTGTTACAAAAACTTCTAAATTCTCCGTTGTTATCAATTTACACCTTTGTTAGCTATCATGGGCTGGGGTACAACACGATTAGACCTACTTTTATATTGATCATTGTGATATGCACCTTGTGCACTTTGGTTCGCTGTTGGATTCTGATTCTGTGTGATTGAGACAGAGGTTGAGTTATGGCTATCAGAGGGGTGGTGGCCTTAGAAATACCTATCTGGTGAGCATCATTGCCTACGTTGACTCAAGCATAATGTGACTTTAGAATTTCTGGATCCAAATGTACTGCTTGAGTGAATGTGACATCACATCCCAGAACACGCTCCCCATTATCATTTGAGCTGCGATGGTCATGTTTGTAGAATCTGAGTCCTGGGTGATGCTTCTTACAATATAGAGTTCCAGTGGCCATGACTGTAATGCCTGGTGGCAGATACTAATTCTACGGACTATGCACTGGTTGAGTTTTGGGTTGGGGACCCCGCTGACTTCATTTTAGGGGCAAGGTCCCGTGATCAATATTCTGAGTTATGAAACACTGTTATGCGAGGGGGATTCTTTCTCTCGCTGAGGATGCATCCCATTATTCTGCATATATATTTTGGATTACGTGCCACATGCTGGAACATGGTCGAGGATCCAGTTGTTATGTAATTGATTACTCGTGGATCCACACACCTTTTCACACCTATATTGTGATGGGTGTACCTTTTCCGCTTATGACGGCTCGGGGGTATTCATGCTTAGATATTAGGGACTTACACCCACGTACATTGGAACCTTGTTCTGATGATGTGGAGAGTTGGTCTCTGAGATGGTTCTATGGGTTTCTGAGATGCTTTTATGGGTTTCTAAGATAGTTTTATAGGGCTCTACTGTGGTTTTATGGGGGTTATCTAATGAGCTATTACTCCTATATTGTGCTCCGGTGTTACTCCCGAGCTTATGGGGAGTTTGGTGGTGTACAGGTATAGAAAGTAAGCCTTGCACCTGCGTAGAATAACAGGTTCGATTTAGGTTATGATTTGGGTATTTATCTGTGGGATAACTACTTTTATCTACATGTGAGCTTCATATTGCATATCTTTCCACCTGGTCGATCGATGATGCCTACTGGGTGCTTTTTTCTGGTACTCACCCTTACTTTTGTATCTTTCCATAGTGCAGGTTAGGATCTAGTCGGGGATGCTCATTCTCAGGGGATTTTAGGAGCAAGGAGACTTTCTTTTATAAGCATCGACAACTCTGATTCATCACAGTCTCCTTCCTTTTGATGTACTTCTTTTGTTATCAGACTCTGGCCATGTACAATAGCCTATGTATTTTGTAGGCACTCTTGGGTTGTATATATATATATATATGTTTACATTACGATTTTGGCTATGTATCATTCGCTTTTTGTGGTTATGTACAACTGACTTCCAAATTTTGGGTAGATTTCTATTGTTATGTTATTACTATTCTACTATTCGAACTTGACTAGATGCTAGGATAGGTACCCTCGGGTTGGGTTCTTGGCTTGCCTATAGGTGGGACCTAGCAGGCGCCATCATGACTGAAACTAGGTCATGATAGATTGAGATAGTCCTCTATCTGGAAAAAGATCTATGCCAAAGTTTATTGTTTTTTGGGAGGAACACCCGTTAACTTACTCGAAAAAACATCAGGGAACTCATTTACGACAGGGACTGATTCAAGAGAAGGAACTTTTGAGGAGACATTTTTTACCCTTACCAAGTGGTAGATGCACCCCTTGGAGATCATCTTATGGGAAGAAAGCAATGGACGCGGCTAAGCATTTCCCCTTTTGGGGTCTTCCGCACTTGGAGCAATTAGGACTTCGAAGATTTGAAGCAACCCCTTTGTGCTTAGCCATACGGGGAGGTATGTTGGTGGATCCTTCACCACTTTGCTTTTGTCCACCTCGAAACTTGTGACCACCCCCCCTTTGGTGAGGATAGTTCCCACCATCATCTCGAGCCCTCTTGGACTCCCTCGCCCTCTCCCAAAGATTCTTCTCTTCAATTTGTTCGGCATATGTTATAAGGTGGCGGATGTCCATCTCCTTGACCAACATGACCATCTTGCATTCCTTGGATACCAAATCAGAAACACTAAAAATGAACTTGGTCATCCGAGCCCTTGGATCGATGACCATAAAGATAGCATACTTTGATAGCTTTGTAAATTTGAGGGCATTCTTCTTTAGCTCATTTTCTCTTGCCTCAAGTTGATAAACTATTGGACCTTCACCTCCCTAAGCTCAATGGGGAAGAACGGGTCCAGGAAGGCACATTTGAATTCCTCCCAACCGATAGGACCTACTTCTTGGCCTCTCTCATTGACCCATTGCTTAAACCAGTTCTTGGCCACTATTGTGAGTAGGTGGGCTACCAACTTGGCTTTTTCTTTCGATGGTACGCCCATCACCACCGCAACTCGATAAGCCTCCTTGATGAAGTCAATAGGGTCTTCATCCATCCTTGACCCATAGAATTTCAGCGGGCTCATCCGCATAAATTCACGTACTCTTGCAGCCGGAGTGGGCACTTGAGAAGGAATGACTACCTCTCTATTGGCTTGGCTTGCTAATGCTTGGTCCAACAAAGTAAATGCAGCTCGAAACTCTATATGAAACACTCCATCATCCTGTTGTAGTTGAGGGACTTGTTGTTCCAGAGTGCCTCGTTGATTGGGAGCTCTTCATGGGGTAATGATCTAGAAATAAGCAAAAGCCCATTATTAGTTAGTGGAAGACCTTATTCAACTCTAGGGAATGACATGAATAAAAAAGAAGGGAAGACTTTCCTAAACCATCTTATAGCTTCTGTAGTAGCGCACTTCAAAACCTTGAATGAGATTCTATGCTACGGGGAATGCATGGAAATTCAAGGAATATTTTAAAATCTCATGCTCTGATTCCAAGTTTGTAATGACCCAGCCTAGGGGCCTAGTAGTCATACAGGGAATGAGACAACCATCTAAGCATCTTAAGCATTCATAGGCATTAAATTGGAACTTTTGCGGAAAACATATGGGAAAGGGACAATGGGTCACTTTTGCAATGAAGCAACATTAAAAGCAGTGAAAAATAGCTAACAGTCATTTTTTTCCATAAGCATACCACTAATACATACCGAACAAAATTGGTACGGTTGGTTTCTATCAAATAAAAAAAATCATAATTGTGCAACATAGAAAGTAAAAACCTCAAAAGGGCCAAAAATACATCGTCTAAAACAAAAATACAGGATAGAGTGAAAAATAGGTAGAGTCCCAAACTAAGGGTTCACCACAATAACAAGCTAGTCTTGAATTCCAACTACTAGCCAAGAGTCGATGAAGGAGTGCATGTCCCTACATGGTTAAATCATGCAGGAAAAATATGTGTTAGTACTTTTAGAATGTACTAAGTATGCGAGATGCAAAGAAATGTATGAAATTGTAATGCCATCATTCATAAATATATCATACACTTAGTAAATGAAAATCAATGTAATTCATGCATGAAATAAGGAAATGGCTCAATATGAATAAGAATAAATGCATAAGAAAACATATGTAATGGAATTACGTCATAGATTCATATATTTGTGGGAGTAGACTTAACCAAAATTTAAGACCATGTGATCTACTACATGGAATCCAACATAACCCTTTATGTTGGCGCGGGGAGACCACTTGATGGGTGGAACTCTGTCAACTTAGCATGCATCATAATAACATAAATGACCTAGCTGAATCCACTAGCCTAGCCTACAAAGGCTCCTATGGTGGTACATAGTTAATGTGGCAAAGGGTTACTTCTGAGGTTCCCTTATCGAACCCCACCTCAATGCCACATTCGGTGCTAAGTCATTCCACAGAATCTTTTAAAACTTGATTTAGAATCATAAGTAGCAATCATAAGAGCAGCTTGAAGTTAGGAACCACCAAGTGAGTATTTTCCTTTCATCTTGGGGTCCTTTCTTAAATATATTTAGGACAATTATCAACATGCTTATATATTTGACAACTTAACTTTTAAAACTCATCCTTAAGGCCCTAATCATCATCTTAAATCATGCGTAGATTTTCTTGAAAACTAGGTGGGCTTTGCTTTTAAGATGGAACAGTCATAAAACACATGAATCATAAGTAAGTTTCTCTTTTAAATACCATCGAAAATTCCCAACCTTTATCAATATTAAAACCCATCATAAGGTCATCATCAACAACTGAAACAAGCATATACACTTGGTAAAATAATGATGGATACCATGATTATCATTTAATAACTTAAAACATCATGGAATTATCAAATCATGCATAATATCTTAAAGGAACTCAAAGAAAAGGTAAAAGACATGAAAAGGGACTTTATGGGTGTAAAGATACCCATAAATAAACTCACATACCTTGGCTAAAGTGGAGAGAAATAAACTTTTTGGATTGAGGAAGAAACCTTGGGAACCCATGCTTTGTTCTTGAGAGCTTCTTGCCTTATGAAATTTAGAGAGTGAAGAATGGGAGATTGAATGAGAGAACTAGGGCTTAAAGGTTAATATAGGGTCCCTTTCCCGTCCTTAAAATGAAATAGTTTGAAAATAGATAGGATGGAAATAACCAAATTGTCCTTTATTAAAATTGTCAGAACCTACTTATGAAATCTCGATTACTGGCCATAGGTCGACTTATGGGCCATAAGTCCCCTCGTCTAATGATACCTCTGAAAATTCCTAAAAACCAACTTTGCTAGACACAAAGCTACGAATCCTTGTTACAAGTTGTATCCCATTCCACTAGCCGTCTGATAGCTCTTGAATATCCTTCCAACAAACTATAAATTTCCTTCATATCTGGGGTCCTACTCATGAAACCACATATTATCTATAAGGTGTCCTATGGGCCGTTACTTGGTCCGTACCCCACAATTGGAAACGTTTTCCCTTTTATGAAGTTCATATTCATGGATAAAACTTATGAGCCATATGTTCACTTTTGGTCCATTCGTGTCCCTTGTAAACCACATCTTATGTCATTTTCTGCACAACTTTTCTGCACTCAGGGACTAAACAAGAACCTGTGGACTATGGTCTTTGATAAGTCAATCGGAACACCTTACACCAATGTTTGGGTCAGTCTGGGCTGAGAGAGGGGCTTCACCTTCTTCGACATATCCTAAAGTACTATACCAGCGTAGGAAGCATAAAACTTATAAACTAACATCGAGGAATACTTTCCTAACAGTGCTTCTAGCCAATCCAAACTATATTGAGCCATGGTGTCATAAAGCATCGACATACTATCAACCCTAGCTGTGAATACCCGAGGCTTCTCAAATATAGTCTGGGTCTACTAGTCCCTATCATACTGCTGAACGTCCTCTCTGTATATCTCCAGCATGTCTTTGACGCATTAACATCTAGACTGCCCTGCTACAGGAAGTCGTGTTAGGGTGGACCTTCTTGACTTTGCGGACTCTAAACTCGATTCATCATCAGAACTTGAGTCATCTTTGTCTGGGGAGCCTGACTGGGACCCTTATTTGGAATCTTCCATCTGTGAAGAGTTGCTCCTCTGTGAACCTCCCTCTTGAAACTGGAGAGGTTGTGGTGTGGTGGCTGGTGGCTAGGTCAGTACTATATGTCTAGACACCACCCTAGTATGTTGTCCTTGTCTTTATGGACATTGAGCTCCTCTATCTAGTCACTAGTCTCAAACTCCATAGGCTCATCATGGAGTCTGTCTCGTAGAGCCTGTATCTCATCACGCTTTGATCATGGACCCATAATATCTGCAAACACAACAATATAAGTACACATGAGTCCCAAGGAATGCAAAAATAAAAATAAAAAATTATCAAAATTTTTCACAGAAGAAATTACAAAGGCGAACCTATGGGCCGTAAAAGGCTTTTATAGTGACAGGAACTGTAAATTTGGTTATTAGATTTGCACTTACGGACTCAAGCATGATTAGCACTTACATAATCAGTCATGACTCATGGTTTAAACTATAGGTCATAGACTGACTCGTAGGTACAAAGTCAGAAATCTAATTAATCAGGTATTGGAAACCACAAACACTATTCACGGGCTATAGTGTGAACTACGACTAGTAAGCAGGTTCGTCTTGTTAACATTTGGAAATTTTAGGTTGCTCATCCTAATTTATGAGGGGAAACTACAGTTCGTGGATTAAACCATGGGTTGTAGAAGACCCTCATAATTGTGAAGAAACAACAATTGATTTCCTAAGTCCAATTTTGTTTCAAATACATGCATTAAAAGACTAAAATCTAGCAATTAGCCCAATGAACAAACAATTTGAAACAATTAAACATGCACATGGGCTAATCCATAATGGCAGGGTACACAATATTAATCAACATGGAAGTATAATGCCAGGTAAAACAAGTCAAACATTATTAACATTAAACTAACAAAACCATCCATCCCAAACTCCTACAAATTAAAATTACCAACCTTAGTCCATTTTTTATCACCCCATTCAACATAATACCAAGATAATACCCTTGCCAAAATAATTTATACAACCTTTATCACTGATTACTCAAGTTAATTTCATCTAGCTCATATCATCAGAAATCATATAAATTAGGCATTGGTACCATTATTCAACATAATGACAAGGCCCACAATGTCAATGAAATAGTAACAAAAAACTAATTCAATCATAATTCAATTGTCACTATTCCAATGGCAAAAAAACCAATACAATCCACTTCCCTAGATGCATAAGCCAAACCATTCAACTTGAAGAATGCAGAAATTAAAAATGAAATACATATCAAAACTTCAAGAAGATGGCTAAAAAAATGTTGAGAAAAACCAACGTAGATGTCACGACCTGGATATGGGGCGTAGATATGACATGGTGAAAGAGGATCCGAAGACCCTCGATCAAGCCATCATAGCATCATTAAACACATCATCGGTTCGGAAGCGCGGAAGCTAAACACATAACACGTATGTTCAAAGTAATTGGGGACTTGGGACTCAAGCTATGGGGACAATAATAGGAATGGAACAAGCATGCTTGCACATAACACATATCAATATTCCCTAAGGACAAGAGAAAATAGGATTCCACTATGGGGCACATCGAAATCATGGGGCTTTCCATATAAGCACATAGCCATTCACAATACCCATCATGCAAGTCATAAGCATACTAAGAGAGACATTATCATAATATAGCTAAGTAGCATCGTATTACATAACCAAATATTCAACATACAAACCAACGTACAAGAGTATAGATTTGTCCAATAATGACTCTACATAGATGAGCGGGGCCTCAACAAGTTTGAGGCTCACCCACAAGACATAGAAAGTAAATACATAAACTAAAGTGGTAGAGAGACGGTGGCTATTGCCCTTGAACAAGAGGGATCACCACTAGCAAGTCTTCAACAAGATATCAAGCGTCGTCCGGTAGAATGTATAAATCTCCCTCGATCCCTAAGTATGCGGGTATGCAATACATGTGACAAGTATAGTATGGCCTAGCAACATGTCAAGTGGACAAGTGATACCAAAGGAATGCACGTAGCCAAAGAGTAGTATAACAATATGCTATGCCATGATGCATGAGATGCAATCCTATGATCATATATAGCGGGGATGTATCCTCAACCGACAACATGGAAGACCCGAACGAGCCACTATCCGAATCCGGACTACTTGCCAAGTAGTACCCATGGATCCCTTGAACAAGGGATGATAATGACATGGGAACCCCTATCTAGGGATTCAATAACTCATGGTGGCACATGGTTTGACGAAAAGGGTTTTGCCCAATCCCTCGGTGCTAAGTCTCATCCCACGAGAATACATACATATATACATGTAACATTAAATCGGGGGTTTTACATTCTTTGCAAATCATGCATCATTAGTCAAAACCAAAGCCATTGTATAAGGAGCATATTTATGCTTAGGCCCTAGGCCAACAAGAGTTTCCAAAAATATTTCATGATCATTCCATATCAATGCAATAGGAGTAGCTCATCTACATGGGCTTGTCAAACAAGAAATCCAGACATAACATGGGGATGCAAACATCCAAAGTTCTCAAAGAGCCATGGGACTATGTGATCACAAGTCAAGAGTTTAATCATGGGTTCCAAAGGAACAATAATTACATGAATACATGAGTTTCAAGAGTTTTATCATGGCTTCCAAAGGAACAATAACCATGCACACAACATGAATGAGATACAAGAACATGGGTAATGGAATCAAGACTTTGTTTCACAATTTGAAAGGTAATTCATCTTAAAACATGTAGAAATCCATGAATAAGTCATAATGCAAGTTACCCATGCTTAATCAAATCATGAAAAGGACATGCACTTTGAATCATCAAGGGTTCCAATGAACATTCATAAATTCAAGCTTCAAATCATGATTAAATCACCTAATAACTACAACACTCAATTCCCAACACTAATCTACATCAATAATAGAAGGACCCATAACTAAATTGAAAATTAAAATTAAAATTTAAAGAGTTAGGGTTCTTGGGTCTTCAAGGATGAAAGAGGATCCTTGAATCAAATCCCACATACCTTAATTTCACCAATAAATTGCAAGGTCAAACTTGGTCAAGGTTATCTTTTCCAAATTCTTCAAGCTTTCTTCAATGGTGGATAAGAGGATTTTAGAATTCCCAAAGAGAATGTAGGAGAGTTAGAATGTAAGAATGAGGGTTTGGGGATTGATTTATGGGTTTAGGAGAGTTAGAATGGAAGAATGAGGGTTTGGGGATTGATTTAAGGGTTTAGGAGACTTTCAGATACCTAAAAGGGGCGTAGGGAAATATTAAATCACGAAGACACCATTAATGAAACGGAATTTTCAAGACTAAGTAGAGTCACACGGAGGTGCTACAGCCCTGTCATATGGTTCACTGGCCGTTCAACTGCCCATCAAAATGTACTTAGCCAAATTTTCAACGCGAACTTTTGGAGGACTTTCTGGAACACTTGACGGGAGGTTTCATGAACCATGTGGATTCACACGGACCGTGTACTGGTCTGTGGAGCCACACTTGGCCCAGGAATCAACTCCCAAGCCAATCCAAGCTACTGGAACACTTGACGGTACACTTCACGGCCGGTCAATTGGCTAACAGACCGTTTAGTGGTCCGTGGCTCAAGAATTGTCTCATGGGGTGGTTCCTGGGCACCCCTAGCTCACTGGAACTCTACACGGGACCCCACACGAACCGTGACAAGTTTCACGGACCGTTTCCCTTGCCTTGGCCTCTTTCTGGAGCTTATATCCAATGTCTTCCGAATTTGAGGCAGTCCGACTGTTTAGGCCATAACTTCCTCATCCAAACTCTGAATCGAGTGAAACCAGTTGCGTTGCGAAGATAACTCAAAGATATTAAATTTTATATATAGCACCCCACACGTTTCAACCCGCATAAAAATTTATGCTAGCTCAAAGTCTACTGCCCAAACGGCCTCTCTAGGCCACCAAATGATCCATTTTGCGTTCGGCCACATAAACTCAACCCGTGGATACCAAAACTCAACCACGACCATTAGTACATCATACAAGACCAACCATAAGGATTTTTAAAATATTTTAGGTTTTTACAGTAGAGAAACCCTAGGTCATCAAAACAGTACGAGAGAAGCCATAATTTGGTCAGAAAACTTGTCAGAAATTATGGTGAGGGATCGGATGTGGTCAACAGTAAAAACGAAAGGTTAGGGTTTGGTTGATTTTCAATTTTGTGAGAAAATGAGGGGGAAATTATAGTTACCCCTCTTTTATTTCATTTACCTAGTTAGTAAAAAGTGAAATTTTGATTCCACAAAATCTCGATTATGGATCGTATAATGTTCTACGACCCATAAATCTTGGTTTTGTGGTTTCAAAAAGTTAATTTTGAGGGTTTGGCGTCGGTGAATCAAACCACGAGCCATCAAATATTCTACAACTCGTAGGTCGAGTTCATAGTTTCCCCCAACGCTTAGCAAAATTTTTAGAAACTTACTTGGAATACACAAACCCCATTCACAGCCCATAGTTTGTTCTATAGAACATAAAATTAGCTCATGGATTAAAGTGCACAAATTTTTTCTCATTGGAAATGGTTCGACGGTTAGTTCCATGTGCCGCAGTTTAAACCATGATACACTGACTCGTAGAACTCAATTTTCTCACTTTTGGTACTAGTTTGTTGTCTTAACCCAGTTCGTGCACATTCTCAACAAAATAAACTATTACCTGTGTGTCTAAAAATACAACCAAAATATGAAAATTAAAACTACCTATGAGTCCAAAAACAAAAATTAACAAAATTACATTACAAAAAACTACAACTATTATCTTGGGTTTCCTCCCAAGTAGTTCTTAGTTTATTATCGTGGCACGACTTAGACTACTTGGTTACTAAGACTTCACCAAGTGTCTATACTTCCATTGTCTTCACTTCATCAACATTGCCAAAGTATGGTTTTATTCTTTTGCTATTAACCTTGAACCTTGTGCCATCCTTGTACTCTAGCTCTACAACCCCATGGTTGAAAACATGTGTGACCTTATAAGGACCCAATCATTTGAACTTGAGTTTTTCAGGAAACAACTTCAACCTCAAATTGAACAATAACACCATGTCTCCTAGTGTAAATTGACAATGCTCAATATGATGATCATGAACAATAACACCATGTCTCCTGGCCCAATAATGAATTTGCCACATCACTCCAATTCAAATTTAACTTTTTGAGTGCCCACATACCCTTGTGCTCAATCTCTACAGGTAAGTGACAAGCTTTACCAAAAATAAGTTGGTAGGGAGACATACTTATGAGAGTTTTGAATGCAGTCTGGTTGCCCATCGACCAATGCTGAATGACAAGCCTCTAAGATTCTTATCATCTTTGCCTCAGGAACATAACGACAAATATCCCATATACATAGAAACGAAACAAATATGATTCATCCTAGAAAAAATTCTTTACATAAAACCTAAACATTTGGCGCTGTTGAGAAGTAAAGTTTTGTGGCACAATACCACTTGCTAGATAGTTTGCATAATCTATGATCCAAGGTATCAAATCATGTGATACCGTCAATACTCTCTCATCAGGAAACAAATCATCAATCTCAACCCCATTGTTGAAATTTTCCATAGCCTCATCCTTAATCTGGAAGGGTGATCTGCAAACTAATTCTCTATTCTCTTCTTGTCAATTACCTAAAAATCAAAATCCTAAAGAATAAGAAGTACCTATTGAATCAACATTGGTTTAACATCCTTCTTTTCCATTAAGTACTACAATACCATATGATTAGTTTGTACAATTACTTTGGTTCCCAAATGATATAAGCGAAGCTTCTCAAACATAAAGACCACTAGAAGTAACTTCTGCTCGGTGATAGTACAGGTCTTATGTGCTTCATTAAGGGCCTTGTTGAGATAGTAAATGGGATGAAGTATCTTCTCTTTGCGCTGTCCCAAAACTACATCAAGCGCAAAACCACTGGCATCACACATAATCTCAAAGTGTTGAGTACAATCTGGAGCAACTATGATAGATGTTAATATCAACTTCTTCTTTAACCCCTCGAATGCCTTCAGAAATGCATCATCAAACAAAAACTTAGAATCCTTCTCAAGTAGCTTGCACAATGGATGTGCAATCTTTGAGAAGTCCTTAATGAACTATCTGTAGAATCCTGCATGTCCCAAGAAACTTCTCATACCTTTTATAGAGATAGTTGGAGCGATGAATGACCTCAACCTTAGCTCTATCAACCTCTATACCTTTGATGGAGATTCTGTGTCCCAACATAACGCCTTCCTTTACCATGAAGTAATACTTTTCCTAATTCAGCACAAGGTGACACTCCTCACATCACTTCAGCATGTCATGCAATCTTCGAATGAATCTCCAACCATGTTAAAGTCATCCATAAACACCTCAATAGTGTCCTCCGCTATATTTCAGAAGATAGATATAATGCATCTCTAGAATGTAGCTAGTGCATTACACAATTCGAAAGGCATCTTCTTAAATGCGAAGGTGCCATAAGGACATGTAAAGTCCACCTTCTCTTGGTCTTCTGGAGCAATAGAAATCTGATTGAAGCATAAATAACCATCAAGAAAATAGTACCATCCTTTACCCGCTATGCAATCTAGCATCTGGTCCATGAATGACATAGGGAAGTGATCCTTTTCTATCGACATATTGAGTTTATGATAGTCTATGCAAATCCTCCAACCTATGGTTGGTATCATGGGAATAAACTTATTGCTAGCATTAGGAACTATAGTGATGCCTCTCTTATTTGGAACACACTGAATTGGACTCACCCATTCATTGTCAATAATCGGATATATCATACCCATATCCAATCACTTAATGACCTCTTTACACACAACCTCCTTCATTAGTGGGTTAAGACGTCTTTGATGTCAATATTTAACTTATAATCCTTGATAAGTTAATTTTATGAGTGTATATGCTAGGTGGGATGCCAATGATGTTTGCAATTAGCCATCCAATATCCCTTTTGAACCTCTTGAGAACAAAAATCAATGCCTCCACCTATTCGTCATTAAGATTTGCAACAACAATCACATGCAAAGTATTGTTAGTTCTCAAAAACATACACCTCAAGTGGGCCAAAAAAGCCTTTAAGTCCAACACCGCTGGCTCTTTAATGGATGGTATAGTCAGTGGTCTCAAAAATTTTCAAGTCCAACTCAAGCTTGAGTTAGTGACTATGTAAACTATGTGCTACAAGTGCCTTCACCATCTCATCATAGTCTGGGATGCCATCACTCTCAAAGTTCATCAACATAGCCTCAAGGGTTTTGACACACAACCTTTTCTCAATTGGTACCTCAAGTTTCACTTCATCAATGCTTTCAATAATAGAGACAACTTTCCGATCATCAGATCTCTTCATTGATTAGCAAATATTGAGGACAACTTCTTCATCATTCAATTTGAGCTTGTGTTGACCTAATTCCATATCTACTAGTGCACATCAAATAGCTAGGAAGGGATTTTCCCAAGATGATTGGGATGCCAAAGTCAACTTCATAATCAAGTACCATGAAGTGCGCAAGAAATCTAAAATTTTCAACTTGGACTAGAACATTATAAAGTATCCCCATAGGATTCTTCATGGTCCTGTCTACCATCAACAATCACATTATAGTTAACGTGGGGGATCCCAAGCCTAACCGCTTGAACATTGGAAAACACATTAAGTTGATGCTAGCTCCTAAGTCGCATAATGCTAAGTTGAAGAATCTAATGGTGCAAGGTATAGTGAATGCTCCAGGTTTCTTCTTTTTCTGCACTAAGGACCTTGTTGTAATTTCTTCACAATGGTGAAGATCATGAGTAAGCTCTTGACACACCGACCTCTTCTTAGTTACTAGGTTATTTATGAACTTGGCATACCCGCGCATTTGCTCCAATGCATCAATAAGAGAGAGATTAATAGATAATTACTTCAACATAGAGATGAAATTATGAAACTTTCTCTCCTCATATTTCTTCTTGAGTATCTGAGGGAAAGGTGATAGAGGCTTAGGTATGGACTTCAACTTCCTTGGTGTCACCACTTCATCGCTCACCCTATCCTTGGCCTTGTCATCACCAGTTTCTGCATCCTTGCTTTTTATAATCTCCTTACAAACTATAACATCATCTACTGGCATTGGTAGATTGATCATCTGCTTACAACCTTATGTAGTTACTGCCATGCACTGTCCATCATTCTTTGGATTTTGCACTGTGTTTCTTGGCAATGCACCTTTTTGGTGCTGATTCAACTATTTTGAGTTCTGACCAAATTGCTGCTCCAACTGCTTAATAACTGCAGAGTGAGAGTCAATCTTCTAGTTAATACATGATATGTCAGCTTTCATCCCTTTCAAGGTATCATTTTGTGCATCTGCCTTCTTTAGCAACTTATCAAATATCTTCTCAATCCTCGAACTACTAACCCTAGAATCATGATTTTATGGTGGCACTTATGGTCTATTTTTATACCCATCTCCGTGATCCCAATCACCATCTCGTTCATGTCCCCTATTTCTTTCAAAGTATCCTCCTCAGTTATTGTCCCTCTATTCATTATCCCTATTATAGTTCTGACCTTGATTTCCTTGACCTTGGAACCAATAGTCCTGGTTGGACCCTTGGGCGTTAGTCTAGAAACCCCTTATCTGATCAGTCACAAAACAAGTATCCTCCTCATAACATAGCTCCTTATACACGAGTGCTATTGGTGGTTGATGACTGACTGCATTACCCTCTCCTTATTTTTCTTCAGAAGTAACCTAACATTAGTACTAATCTGAGCTAACTCTTGTATCACATCATCATTGATCTTAGCTTGCTCCAAATTTGTACTGAATGAGAAAGAGCTCTTTACCATTGATTTCTCCCGTGTGCCCCATGCACAATTAGTCTTTTCCACCCACTCTCGCTGTTGAGCCACATCAGGAAAAGTCCAATCCAAGAATAAACCTCCTGTTATGATGTCATGTACTGCTTAGCAATTATTATATAAGGCCCCATAGAAGATCTCCACTAAGGAATCATCAACAATTTTATGGTTTGGAACAATTTTCAATAACTTAGTAAACCACTCCCATGTAGCGCTTATGGAATCACCATTCAATTGCTCAAAGTTTTTTATCAGATCCTTAAGCTTCAACTTCTTTAACTTGGAAAAATCCCTCTCCAAAAAGGATTTCTATATTTCCGCCCATGTAATAGAGCTCTATAGAAGGTCGGATAACCATATTGTCGCTTCAGCTGTGAGAGATAATGGGAAGACATGGAGCCCGATGGTATCCATGGACAAATTCTATGAAGACAATAGATGGTTATGCGGATCCTATTATAGTAGGCCCATGAACAACCCTTTATACTACAACATCTGTAGTAACCCACTCAATATCATAAACTTAGTATCTTCTGGTAGAGAAGGCAACACGATTTCTCCTATGACATCCATTGTCGTAGGATCAAGTTTGTATGGATTCTACCCATTTGCAGCTTCTTACTGATCTTGAGGCAATAAATTCACCTCCTCAAGTAGAGGTTAGTCTTGATTATTCCTATTCAGTGCAACATTATTGACATTTTCTTGAACCATTCTATGCAATGTTCGTTGAATCTCTAGATCAAATGAAGTTAAGGGATTGCCTCGGTTGCGTGTATTGTGCATACACTACATCTATATGCTAAAAAAAAATATAAAATAAAGAAATAAGGATTAGCTCACAAGCTACCCTAAATTAAACCAATCTAAAAGTTGTATTCCCTGACAATGTGTCACGACCCGGATAAGGGGCCTAAATGTGACATGGGGAAAGAGGACCCAAAGACCCCTGATTAAGCCATCATAGCATCATTACACTCACCATCGGTTCAGAAACGCGGAAGCTAAAACATGTAGCACATAATCTCTAAGGGTTTAGGGGATTGTGACTCAAGCTATGGGGACAATTCGGGAATGGGAGGAACATGCTTGCACATAGCACATAGGCACACATCATGAT
>JBCEWC010002232.1:0-35645 GCA_038996855.1 Solanum aculeatissimum
TCCCACAACCCTAGTTGTGGATTTAGCTAATCATAATTGGTGTAGATGCAAGAATCATGATATAGAATAACATAATTGAGCACTTACACAGAGGAATTGATGAATAAGAAATCTAGCTCTTCAATTGAAAGCAAAATACGAATCAAGACATAAAAATTATTTTTATCTTTCTAAGATTACTAAAAACTATGAACTGGTACGAACTCTCTAGAAACTTAATGAAAAATAACCTAAAAACCTAGTTATAATGTCTAAAATATAAAATAAAATTGGATTAGAAAAACTTTGTCGGCACATTCTACGAAGGTTTACGACTCGTACTCCACTCCACTGCTCATATGTTGAAGTTTTATGGACTTCAACTAGAACCAGGAGATGTCATATATGAGACCCATCTACGGGCCATATAAGATTCTATGGCCTGTGGAGAATTTCTTCTGATGGATTTTCAATACTTCTCCACTTTCTGATCCTCAGGGCACGACTGCAATCTACGGCTCATGAAATGATCTATCGCCCGTATGCATCTCTCGTAGAGTCTTATTCAACAAATCACCCTTCATTGGAAATTGTTAAAAACTATGAACTGGTATGAACTCTCTGGAAACTTAATGAAAAATAACCTAAAAACCTAGTTATAATGTCTAAAATATAAAATAAAATTGGATTAGAAAACTTTATCGGCATATTCTACGAAGGTTTACAACTCGTACTCCACTCCACTGCTCATATGTTGAAGTTTTGTGGACTTCAACTAGAACCAGGAGATGTCATATACGAGACCCATCTGCGGTCCATATAAGATTCTATGGCCTGTGGAGGATTTCGTCTGATGGACTTTCAATACTTCGCCACTTTCTGATCCTCAGGGCACGACTGCAATATACGACTCATAAAATGATCTATCACTCATATGCATCTCTTGTAGAGTCTTATTCAACAAATCACCCTTCATTGGAAATTGCTACGAATCTCCTTTTATGACCCATGAACTATTCCACGACCTGTAAAAGATTTTGTAGATCACCAAAAACTACTATATCAACACTCTTTGCCCAAAAACCATGTCAACACTGTAATTCATCAAAACAAACACACAAACACATCAAATCTACTAACATCGCTTTGAGAACACACAAAATTCCAAGTTTTAAATATCAAAAGTGTTGTATTTTGGTAGCATATCAACACCCTCAACTTAGAATTATTTCTTGTCCTCAAGCGACGGACTCAATCTATATAAGCAGTACAGAGAAACAAAGACCTCAACCTAATGGCATAGGTTTCACCAAATTCAAGCACAAGTACCCACACCATTTTCAAATACATATCAGATAGCTATCAGACAAATCAACACATACCAATATATCCGACAGTGCAACTATGACAAGTTATGCAACCATAAATAAGCAATAATCACTGGCTTAGTCAGATATCAACAATGCAATACAAGTGTCCCCACGAAATAAAGTCCCATTCCTCACTCAGAATGATATTTTTAAATTTAGTGTTTGGGACAATACTACAACACTCACTCTAACAAACGATATTCAAATACTGTGACCACTACCATAGACTTACCCCTATACTCATGGCTAATACCTTCAATTAGTTGGATTAGGATCACTTTAGGACTTTCTAGGCTTGTAACGTAGGCTTAGGGGACTTTGATGTGATATTTTAGAAATATAGTGACTAGTGGCCCTCCTTGACACTGCATTTTCTACACTTTTGCCCTACCAACCTATCATTTTTCTCATTCCTCCTTTTCTTCCCTTTTTCAAGCCTTTTAAGGTGCTTTATTCTCATTTTTTGCACAATGCGCTTTATTTTTCAAAGTTTTTTTCTTTTTAGCATACTGATCAGGAACTTTTTCCATTGATTTTTTTTCTTGCACCCCTTAGCACATTTTCTTTCCCCTTTTATGTATTACTAGTTCCTCCCTTATTTTATGATTTTCCTTACACTAGCCACCTCAACTTAGGCTTTTGATCTGAGTTGAAGTGCATAATATCCATCCTCGAAACCAGGGCCATTTTTGGTAGCCACCCTTAACTTAAGTTTTTTACTTCAGTCGAGGTGCACAATGTTCAAGGAAGGACCAGGGCTAATTTTAGGACTCATCATTCATCAAGGCCAGGTTACTTAAGTTTTTACAAAGAAAAGGTAAATGTCAGGTTCAAACACAGGAATCAAGGGATATATTACACATTTGGTTGGTTATTTAGGCCTAAGTGGACTAATAGGAACAATGGCATAAGATCCTTTCCTAACCCACTAGTCTGTGGTCTAAGTCAAAGTAACAGGGCAATTTCTAAATTGTTCATTATATGAATAATGTAATTAAAGCTCACTCAGTCATGGAGCTGCTTATATGTCAATAAAAATTATCAGATCATGCTTTTTATCACAATTATACTCAACTTATTCTAACAAGCACTCTCAAATAATCAATCATGCATGGTTGCTATCCAGACTAACTACATATATTTTTTTGTGGGTATTATTTTTCAACAAAAACACAAAAACAAACATATGCTATTGGAATAAATACTATATGCTACTAATACTACCTAAATATCCTAAACATGCTGGTTCAACAAAAATTAAATATCTGCAGGGAAAAAGAACACAGACAAAAGACCCTTTGGAATAAAAAATTGAGATAGTTATAGGTCAAGGTTACTCAGACTTCACTGAGGCCTATAATTACCCACACCCCATCGAAACAGATATGCATTATACCCAATGCACACAGAATATTAAAATAAAGATTAGGGGTCATAAAGAAACATACCTGGCACCTAAGCGCCTCTTTCTGTCTGAGGTTGTACACCATCCACATCCTTAGTGGACTTCTCGACTGTAGGAGCATGTACTGAGGGTCCAACACTCCTCACTCTCTCAAGCTCACAAGCTAGCTCTATCTCCTCATCCTACCTCAATCTCAAGCTGGCAAGATCGAGCTCCTGCTCCTCTGTCAGCCCCGTCTCATATCGCACAATATCAGGGTCATCCATGCAGAGCCTCTTCCCGAGGGAAGGTAGTGTGGCTTATCTGGAGTGCTATGTACAGTAGCGGCATAGGAGGCGAAGAACTCTTTGATCATCACTGGTGAATACTCTTTAATGGCTCTGCCAGCCACTAGACCTTGTAATGAGCAATTATGTCCTCGATCCCTGGGACACTGTTGAGTTCAATAATGATGATTGTGGCTCCTCAAAGATGGAGTGAGCGGGTTGGCCACACTCATTTCGTTAAATATCCTCTGAATATATATTTTGCATGCCCTCGATACACCACCTGCTATCTCGTACAGCTGGTGTGAGGCTGGTGCTCAAGGGGCTGAAGATGAAACAAAGTTTTCCCCTCCTCAGATCTGGATTCAGACCCTCTCTCGAAAGAGGTCATCTGTACCGAGATGCTGGCCTTGTCACCTCCCTCGTCAGATTGGGGAGAATGGACCACTATAGCCTGAGACTGGTCCTGTCTGGTGGTGGCCCGAGACTGTAGTGGCTCGATATCTGAATCAGGCTAGATACCAAGCTCCTTAACTGAGCCACTAGTCTTGAGTGTAGCCTTTGAGTCTGTAGGCTCGTCCTGCAGGCGGTCCCTTATGGTGTTTATCTCATTTTTTCTTTGTCGAGGAGCCATAGTACCTGCAAAGCACGAATTCAACACACTGATTAGTCCTATGAATTAAAATTTGAAAATTACAATAAAATAGGACTTGGCGAATGAGGGCTTATGAGTGCCTTTTTACGAGCCATAAAGGACCCTCATGGAAGCAGTGTCAAACATTTTAAGCCATTGGAATTGCATCTACGAGGCCAGGTATGACTTTTAGAAGACTCTACGAGTCATAGATTGAGTCATAGATAGGATTCTAGGTCAGGTTTCAAACAAGCAGAACTCGATGAGACCTATCTACAAGTCATGGAAACATCTATGACTCGTGAAAGGTCTCGTCTGATAACATCCCAGAAACTTTGGTTTCTAGAATTCCCTACAAGAGGTAACTATGTCTTGTGGATTAGTCCATAGGCCATAGAAATTCTAATTTTTCTAAGTTCATCATACGAGTCCTATGTGACCAATCTTCACTTATTTAAACAACATCGAAGCAAGACGCACATACCCCATATGGTTTCACACACAAGAACCATCCCCACATGCAAGTTTGTTCAACAATAACTCCATCAAAAGTGATTTAACATGGGATCCTAACGGTTTGACCCTATTCAATGTATATTGTCATCAATAATTCCAACAAGTCCCACATCATTTCAGTCGATTATCATTCAATTTGTGGGCATATGATACTATTTAAGTATGATTCGGCTACCCACAATACTTTTCGGCTAACATGTTCAATACAAAGCATAGGCAATCATACCATATTCCTGAATTAGTTCCAAATTTAAAAATGAGCTAGCCTGACATAAAGCATTAATGCCCTACCCATCATGCATCAACCAACATTAACATTAAAATCGATAAATTTAGGTTTATAGAACCGAAAACTCACCAAAACCAATGATAAGTTGACTGAAATAGATGGAGGAATTGAAAGGGGTGTCAAAACCCTAACTTTTAGGGCTCACCAAAAAGTGGTTAGAAAACTTGCTGGAATAGTGGTGGGTATGCCGGATTTTGGTCGGACCGAGGTCAGGGGTACGGGGATAGGGTAATTTGGTAATATATTTGGGGAAATGGGGTCAAATTTTATTTTGACCATATATATGTTGATCGGGTCTGTTCATAAGAACTGGGCCCGGATCTACAAGACCCCGATTATGAGTTGTGAAATATTATATAACTCATAGATTGTGGTCTCGCGGGAGCCTTAAACCTTAATTTAGAGCTTGATTTCTACAATTCCTTGTACGATCCATATCATAAAATATGACTTGTAGGATAGTTTCGTAGAATACTCTCGATACTTAGTCAGATACTGAAAAACTTACCTAAGGTCCACGAGCCCTATTCATGGCCCGTAATTTGTTCTACGGACTATAAAGTTGGCTTGTGGATTGGAGTGCACATAGTTTTACTTACTAGAATGTTATACGAGCTGGTATATGGGTCGCACAATGATGTACAACCCATATAATCAGTCATAGAATCACTCTTCCTTGCCTTTTCATCTAAAAATAGCTGACTTGGTCTTGCACCTGCAGAACCTTCATAAAACACATTATTACCCTATATGTCACCAGTCCAATGTTCACATATTACAATCAAATTACTGAAAAATAAAAACCACCTAACAATCTAATAACTAAAAACAATCAAACAAAACTGCCTTATTACATCAAATAACTTAGGTTGCCTCGCAAGAAGCGCCTAGTTTATTAACGCGGCACGATGTGGACTTCTTGATTACTCAGACTTCATCAATCGCCCGCACTTCCATATTTAGCTCATTTGTCCTCTTTATTGACTGCAGACATTGAAGATAACTTCTTCGTCATTTAATCTAAACTTGAGTTGGTCAGATTCCATATCCACTAGGGCTCGTCCAGTAGCTACAAAAGGCCTTCCCAAGATGATTAGGACTTCAAAGTCAACCTCACAATCTAGGATCACAAAGTCTGCAAGAAATATAAACTTATCAACTTTGATGAAGACGTTATAAAGTATCCCCACAAGCTTCTTCACCATTCGGTCAGCCATCAATAGTCTCATGCTCATCGGGGTAGGGGCTGCCAGACCAAGTTTCTTGAAGATCACAAGGGGAATCAAATTTATACTAGCACTAAGATCACAAAATTCCCTCGCGAACTCCACATCACCTATTGTGCAGGGAATGATGAATGTTACTAGATCTTCTTATTTCAGCACCAAGGACCTAGTTGAGATCGCACTACAATGTTGGAGCTCTTATGAGAGCTCCTGACTCACAGTACACTTCTTTGTAACCATATCCTTCATTAACTTGGCGTACCCAGGCATCTCCTCTAATACTTCAATCAACGGGATGTTTATAAAGTGTTGCTTCAACATAGAGAGAAAGTGATTGAACTTGTGTTTCTCCTCCTTTTCTTTAGTCTTTAAGGGAAGGGAGGAGAAGGATGAGGAATGGGTCTCAACTGTTTTAACGTTGTATCTCTTTTCTTGTTCTCTGCACGATTATCTCCAGTATCGGTCTGCCTATTCATAACACTCTCATCACGAACATCACCATCATTCAATGGTATTGGAGGATCACTGGTCTTCTTTCCACTGCGAGTTGTGATTGTCATACACTACTCATTCTTAGGATTTTGCACTGTGTTACTAGGCAGCATACCTTTTTGGCGCTGGTTCAACTGAGTTGATATCTGGCCGAACTGTATCTCCAACTACTTAATCACCACAAAGTGAGACTCAATCTTCTGGTTGATGCTAGAGATGTAAGAATTCATCCCCTTTAGTGTCTCATCCTATGCTTCAGCCTTCTTCAACAACTGGTCAAATATCTCCTTAATGCAAGAGGAGCCAACTCCAAAATCTCGATTATGCGGTGGAATATACAAACCACTGATTGGGCCCATAAGCATTGGTCTAGAAACACGCCATCTGATCAGCAATGAAACACGTGTCCTTCTCATAATAAGGTTCCTTGTACATGGGTGTATGTGGAGGTTGATGAGCTATAACATTTATTCATTCCAAATTCGGCTTCATCAACAGCTCCACATTAGTATTAATTCGCACAATTTCCTGCATCACTTCCTCGCTTGCTTGTGTCTACGCTAGACTAGTACTAACCGAGAACAAACTTCTTATAGTAGACGTTCCCTCATACCCCATGCATGGTTTGTCTTAACCACCCTTTTAAGTCTCTCAGAAACCTCCTTGAATGGATGATCTATAAATGAGCCCCCCATAATAGTATCAGCTACCGCTTGGTCATTCTCATCAAGGGATTTATAGAAGATCTCAACTAGGGCTTCGTCAACAATCTTATGGTCAGGGATACGTCTCAGACACTTAGTGAACCTCTCCCATGTAGCACCGATCAAATCACCCAGTATCTACTCAAAGTTGTTAATCTTAGACTTCAATTTTAGCTTCTTCGAGATGAAGAAGAACCTCTCCAAAAAGGCCTTCCGCAATTTTGCCCAATTGGTGAGCGAACTTTGTGGAACCTTAAATAACTATAATGTTGCATTACCTATAAGACAAAGTGGGAAAACACGAAGCCCAATGGCATCGATGGATAGATTTTGGTTCCTCATCATGCTCTTACAGATGAACATAATATTATGTAGATGGTTATGTGGATCCTCTGATGGTAGGCCCGCAAACAAACCACAATTCTATAGCATTTTGAGTAGTCCACTCAAAACGATGAACTTTGTGTCATCCTTTAGTGGGGGTAAAAAATAGTCCATGTAACGTCCACCACCATAGGGTCAAGCCAATATTGGTTCCATTGATTATCTATTGCTTGCAGGCCCTGTAGTGGTGGTGGGTCCAGTGGAGGTGGAATGTCAGCTCTGTTATTCTAGTTTAGCATTGCATTTACCGCCTCATTTGCAGCATTTTTTGTGTTGACTTTGGCCATCCTCCTTATTGTCCTATGGATCTATGGATCAAATGGAGTCAAGAGATTGCCTCGACTTCGAGTGTTGTACATACACTACACCTGAACACAAAAGCAAAAACAACAAAATGTAAAAATAGGTAAATAAGGATTATTCCACAAAAATTAATTGAATTATTCAAGTCTAGCCGTATTTCCCTAGCAATAGTACCAAAATACTTGATGTCTCTCAAGTCACACCTCCTTTTTGAGTTAAAGCGATCACTGTCAAGTAAATAACCTAACCAAGGTTAGGGTCAAGCCCTTAGAGAATATGGTAGACTCAAGAATTGATTCAATGTAAGTCAGGATGATTAACCTACTTATCACCCAAAAAAGGGGGATTTCGTAAAGTAAATTTAACTAAACTAAACTAATGCAAATGATAACAGATCAGTAGAAGAGGTAACTAGGGTAAGGTGTTGATGTGATGCCAAAATGCAGTACTTTTTATGCTTAAAACTTAGAATTTTATGTGTTGTCAAAGTGATGTTAGTAGGTTTGATTGTGTTTTGTGTTTGTTTTGCAAGATTTCAGTGTTGGCATGATTTTCAGAGTGGACTGAAACAATAGAATCTGAGGATCAACATAAACCTTTACGGGTCGTGGAAATGTTCACGAGCCATAGAAGGGGCCTCGTGTCAATTTTCAGTAAAGGGTGAATTTCTAAAGTAAACTCTACGAGGGAAGCAGACGAGTCCTAGATTGATCCACAAGTCATAGATGTTCGTGCCCTGAGGATAAGAAAGTGGAGAAGTTCTGAAAAGTCATCATACGAAACCTCTTATGGGTCGTAGAATCTTACACTGCCCATGGAAAAGTCTCGTAGAAGTAGTCTCCAGATTTCAGTTACAATCCACGAAACTCTGATGTGCAGGTCGTAGAGTAAAGTATGAATCGTTAACCCATTCGTAGATGGTGCCACACAGTTTTCCTATTCTATTTTAATTTTGTATTTTAAACATTATAAATAGTTTTTAAGGTTATTTTTCATAAAGTTTTCAGCAGTCACAAAGTTTGAACAAGGTTTTAGAGGATGCACTTAGGATTCAACATATTTTCAGAGGAAAAATATTAAAGTGTGTTCTTTATTCAACATTGTGATTCTAATTAAAGAATTGGATTTCATATTCTTAATTCTCTATGTAAGTGCTTAATAATTTCTGCATTTAGACTGATCATGCATAGCTAAATCCACAACTAGGGTTGTGGGAACCATGAAGATCTAACAAGGTAAAATCGGATATTGTGTAATTCTTGGAAGGTGTGTTAGGTTGTATTAATTAATCTTCTTCACTTTAACTACTTTTTAATGGATGCCTTCGTTAGAACTCGCCTAGTGTTACTTGCCGGATCAAGGAAGTAATGAATAGGAAAAGGGGTAATTAATAGGATTTGATTGAGATGCTCTTGTCTAATCAACCAAATCAGATCAAAGGGAGGTTGTACGGGGATAAAAGTACGGGATAGTAATATCACATCACGGAGACGGATCAAGTTCTGGGATGAAATTTACCTATTCATTGGATCAAAGGTTTAGGTGAAACTAACTTACTGTCCTACACCTATACACTAGAAAATGTTTCATTTATTCGATAATACCAAGTTAGGGATTCATGAAGAACACATCACCCTAGTTAGGTCTTCTACTAATTTCTCATCACCTGCATTCACTTAGTTTAGTTATTTTACTTTGCAAAAACCCCTTTCTAGGAGATAAGTAGGTTAATCATTCCCGACTTACATTGAATTAACTCTTGAGTTTACCATATTCCCTGAGGGATCGACCCTAACCTCGGTTAGGTTAATTACTTGACAGCGACCCTAACCTCAAGGTTCTCACTATCTTAGTTGTGGATTTAGCTATGCATGATCAATATAAATGCAAGAAGTATGAAGTAGAGTAACATAATTGAGCACTTACACAGATGAATCTAAGAATATGAAATTCAACTCTCCAATTAGAATCACAGGATTGAATTAAGAACACACAATATTTTTTCACTCACAAAATATGATAAATCCCTAAGTGTATTCTCTAAAATCTTGTTCAGACTTCGTGAATCCTGTTCTCTTCTTGAAAAATAACCTTAAAAAACTATTTATAATTTGTACAATACAAAACCAAAATGGAATAGAAAAATTTTGTCGGCACACTCTACAGGCAGGTTCATGGCTCGTGCATCGATCTAAGGCTCATATGTTGGGGTTTCGTGGATTGCAACTAGATTTCAGAGACTACTTCTATGAGACCTTTCCACGGGCCATGTAAGATTCTATGGCCCATGGGGGGTTTCATCTGATGACCTTGTAGAGTTTCTCCAATTTCTCATCCTCAGGCATGACCACACTTCTACGACTCATGGATTGGTCTATGACTCGTCTGCTTCCTTCATAGAAGTTAACTAAAAAATTCACCCCTTACTAGAAATTGCTACGAGACACCATCTTCGGCCCATGAACATTTCCATGACCCATAAAGGATTATGTGGATCACCAAAATTTACTGCTTTAGAACACTTTGCCCAAACACTATGTCAATACTGAAATCCTGTAAAACAAACACATAAAAAATTGACTAACATCACTTTGAGAACACACAAAATTTTAAGTTTTAAGCATCAAAAGTGTTTCATTTTGGCAACACATCAATGGCCATATTAGAACTCGCCTAGTGTTACTTGTCAGATCAAAGAGGTAATAAATAGGAAAAGAGAATAATTAACAGGATTCAATTGATGTTTTCTCATCTAATCAACCAAACTAGGTCAAGGGGAGATTGTATTGGGACTATAGATAAGCATTAGTAATGTCACACCTCGAAGGTGGATCAAACCCCGTGGTGAAATTTACCTCTACGCTGAATCAAACGTTTAGGTAAACTAAGCTTACCGTTCTACATCTACACACTAGAAAAGATTACAATTATCTGGTAATACCTAGTTAGGGAATCATAGAAAACACATCACCCTAGTTAGTTCTTCGTCTGATTTTACACCACTTGTTTAGTTTAGGTACTTTACTCTAAATTATAACCCCCCCCCTTTTCGAGAGATAAGTAGGTTAATCACCCCATTTTTCAATTAAATTATTCTGGAGTCTACCTTATCCCCTGTGAGTTTGACCCAACCTTGGTTATTTATTTACTTGACAGCGACCGCTTTATCCTTCAAAAAATAGGTGTAGCTTGGGCAACATCAAGTATTGGCGGGGAATACGACTAGACTTATTTAGTTCAAGTAATTTGGGGGTTAACCCATATTCTTCTCATGTTATGTTTTTTGTTGTTTTTGTTCCATTTTAGTGTCTGGGTATAACGAGGGATGGTCCAGACCAATCTAAACCATGCCGAAGATTAGGAGAAACCAGAAGTAGTGCCAATTGAGGGAAGGCTAGGTGTCGACACTTTGGAGGCATTACTAAAAAATTTTGAGAGTGATAACATCTCAGACTACAAGGAAACAATGAAAGCCCTGGGAGTGTCTAGTTTCATAAAGCGCCAAGCTAAGCTTGAATTAGATTTGAAAAATCAAGAGTCGCCACCCACTAAACCATTTGCGGATGACCCAGCAGTGCCAGAATTGAAGTCCCTTCCACCCCATCTGAGATATGTGGTTTTGAGTATTGACAACACATTGTATGTCATAGTTGCAGTGGACCTGACCAACGAACTGGCGAATGCATTAATTGCGACGCTCAAACAGTTCAAGAAGGTAATCAGAAGGACAATTGTAGACATCATTAGTATTCCGCCTGGGGTATGCACTAATAAAATCCAACTGGTCAAAGACTATAAGCCGAGTGTTGAACATCAAATACTTTTAAACCCACCTATGCAACAGGTCGTGCACAAAGAAATCATCAAGTGGTTGGATACAAGAGTGATATACCCAATTACCGACAGTGAATGGGTAAGTCTGATCCAGTGTATTCCAAAGAAGGGAGGTATCATTATAGTCCCAAATGCAAGCAAACAACTGATCCTTATGTGACCAATTACAGGCTAGAGGGTGTGTATGGACTACAGGAATCTAAATACCTCGACAGACAAGGATCACTTCCCTATGTCGTTCATGGATCAGATGCTAGATCGTTTGGTAGGAAAGGGTTGGTACTACTTTCTTGATGGTTACTCAGGTTACAATCAGATCTCCATCGCTCTAGAGAACCAGGAGAAAATTACATTTACATGCCCCTATGGCACCTTTGCATTTAAATAAATATCATTTGGGCTACGTAACGCACCAGCAACATCCAGAGATGAATGATGTCCACCTTCTCAGACATGGTGGAAGACACTATCGAGGTGTTCATGGATGACTTCAATATAGTGGGTGACCCATTCGATGATTTCTTACAATATTTACATGAGGTGCTTTAGAGATGCAAAGAATTCCATCTGGTTCTGAATTGGGAGAAGTGTTACTTCATAGTGAAGGAAGACATTGTGTTGGGATACAGAATCTCTAGCAAAGGCATTGAAGTAGATAGAGACAAAGTGGAAGTAATAGAAAATCTTCCTCCACCCATCTCTATTAAAGGAGTAAGAAGCTTTCTAGGCCACGTAAGATTCTATTGGCACTTCATTAAGGACTTCTCAAAGATTGCACACCTATTGTGCAAACTGCTCAAAAAGAAGACCAAGTTCATATTTGATGATGTATGCATTAGAGCATTCAAAGAATTGAAACAAAGGTTGATATCAATGCTTATTATTATTGCTCCAGACTGGTCAAAGCCTTTTGAGATCGTGTGTAATGCAAGTGGGATCTCACTTGGAGTGGTACTGCGACAACAGAGAGGGAAGATCTTATATCTCATATATTATGCCAACAAAGCTCTAAATGTAGCATAAAAAAAATACACTATCACAGAGCAGGAGTTACTTATAGTGGTCTTTGCATTTGAGAAATTCAGGTCTTATCTCTTGTAGACTAAAATTATCATACATACAGACCACCCTGTATTACGGTACTTAATAGCAAAGAAGGATGTGAAACCAAGGTTCATCTAATGGGTACTTCTTCTTTAAGAGTTTGACTTTGATGTGATTGATAGAAAGGGGAATGAGAATAAAGAAATAGATCACCTATCCAGATTAGAGGATGTAGCAATGGCAAAGTTTGATGATGGAGTTGAGATCTGTGATTCCTCCCCCGATGAGAGAGTACTAGAAGCATCACATAACTTGATACCATGGTTCACAAATTTTGCAAACTATTTGGTTAGTGACCTTATACCACCAGATCTAACCACTTACCAGTGTTGCAAGTTTATGTCTTATGTGAGGAGGTTCTTTTGGGACAATCCATACTTGTTTCGTGTATGCGTAGATGGGATTATTCATCATTATGTTCCTGAGAT
The DNA here is from genome assembly GCA_038996855.1 of Solanum aculeatissimum. Taxonomy (NCBI): domain Eukaryota; kingdom Viridiplantae; phylum Streptophyta; class Magnoliopsida; order Solanales; family Solanaceae; genus Solanum; species Solanum aculeatissimum. Next base: position 12,935 of record JBCEWC010002232.1, read on the forward strand.
TGAAATGATGAGCATACTTGAGGCATGCCATTTATCCTTAGTCGACGAGCATCATAGTGGAGTTTGGACAACACATAAGATCTTACAGCGTGGCTATTATTGGCTAGCGATCTACCAAGATGCCCACGACTACACCAAAGCTTGCGATAGATGCCAGAGGGAATGCAGTGTTTTCTGCAAACATGAACTCCCTTTAAACCTCATTATGGTGATCATATTATTTGATGTATGGGGATAGCTTTTATGGGTCTATTTGTGAGTTCACATGGAAACAAGTACATTCGGTGGCTATAGACTACGTATCAAAGTGGATGGAAGTAGTGGCGATTTCAAACAATGAAGGTAAAAGTGTCATAGCACTCCTAAAAATGAATATCTTCTCAAGGTTTGGTACCCCTTAGGCGATTATCAGGGATGGAGGTTCTTATTTCTATAATAGGTTGTTCAAAGCTTTACTGGAAAAATATGGGGTAAAACATAGAGTGGCAACCCCTTATCATCCCCAGACAAATAGGCAAGCAGAGGTGTCAACTAGGGAGATAAAGCAGATTTTGTCCAAGATTGTGAATGTAAACTGAATGGATTGGTCGCGGAAGCTTGACAATGCATTATGGGTATATCAGACAACATTCCAAACTCCTATAGGTACGTCTCTTTATCAACTTGTCTTTGGTAATGCCTGTCACCTACTGATAGAGCTGAAACACAAGGCGATGTGAGCACTCAAAAAGCTGAAACTGGATTAGAATGAGGTGGAAACTTCAAGGCTAAACCAATTGAACAAACTTGATGAATTCTACTTAAAAGCATTTGAGAGTTAAACCCTATACAAATAATGAATGAAACTACAACATGATCGCCACATCAAAAATTGCCAATTTGCGCCAGGAGATATGGTGTTGCTATACAATTCTAGGTTGAGATTTTTCCTTAGAAAACTCAAATCCAGGTGGTTGGGACCTTTGAGAGTAGCATATGTCTTCGACCATGGAGAAAAGAAATGGCGCAACATTTAAAGTGAATGGCCAAAGAGTCAAACTATATCTTGGCAATGTTGAAGAAATTAAGACAATAGAGGCATGGACACTTGATGAAGTCAGAGTAATCAAGTTGTCTAAGTTGTGCCACAACACTAAATCAGGCATTACTTGGGAGACAACCCAAGGAGAGAGAGGCACTTAGGCACCCAAGTATGTTTTTTTGACCCCTACTTGTTATTTGGATATTCTGTGTGCATTGGGGGCAATGCATAGATTTTTTGATGGGGTGTGGGCAGGTATAGGCCTCAGTGAAGTCTGAGTAACCTTGGCTTATAACTGTCCCAATTTTTTATTCCAAAGGGTCTTCTTGCCTGTGTTCTTTTTCCCTGCAAATATTTAATTTTTGTTGAACCGACATGTTTAGGATGTTTAGGAGCTATTAGTAGCATATAGTACTGATGTTTATGATATATGTTTGTTTTTTATGGAAAAATGATACCCACCTATTTTTTGGTTAGTTAGTCTTGATAACAACTATGCATGTTTGAATGCTTGATAGGTGCTCGTTCTGATAAGTTAGGTTGAATTTTTATTAAAAAGCATGATCTTAGAGTCTGTGTTTATAGTGTAATCAGTGTCATGTGTCTGAGAGCTTATTTGCATGATTCATATACTATGTTTTAATTTAGAACTTGCCCTGTTACTCTGACTTAGACCGTAGGTTAGTTGGTTAGGAAAGGATCTTAGGTCATTGTTCTTATTAGTCCACTTAGCCTAAGTGACCAACCAAATTTGTAATGTATCCATTGATCCCAATGTTTGAGCTTGATATGTACCTTTTGCTTTCAAATACCTAAGCAACCTAACCTTAATGAATGATAAACTCTGAAATTGGCCCTGGTCCTTCCTTGAACATTGTGCACCTTGACTGAGGCAAAAATCCTAAGTTGAGAGTGGCTACCCACAATGGCCTTGTTCAAAGGATGGATATTGTGCACCTTAACTCAGGTCAAAAGTCTAAGTTGAGGGTGGCTGGTATAAGGAGAAGTCATGAAAAATGAGGGAGAAACTAGTGATACAGAAAAAGGAGAAAAATATTAAAAAGGGTGTGAAAAATAAAAAATTACGTAACTGTTGTAGTAAAAATCAAAATAATGTGAAAATACAAGGAAATGAGCTAAAAAAGAAAATAAAGCACCCTAAAAAGACTTAAAATGAGGGGAAATGGGGAGAATATGATAAAAGTGATAGGTTGGTAGGGTGAAAGTGCAGAAAAACATGTGTCAAGGAGGACCTTTAGTCACTATGTTCCCAGAACATCACACCAAAGCCCCCTGAGCCTACGTTGCAAGCCTAGAAAGTCCTAAAGTGATCCTATTCTGATTAGTCATAGGTCATAGTCTTGAGTATAGGAGAAAGCATATGGTATTGATCATAGTGTTTGAATATCTTTTGTTAGAGTGAGTGGTTTTGTGTAGTCCAAAGTATTGGATCTTAAAACATCACTATGAGAATGAGACAAGACTTCTTTCTATGAGGGCACTTGCATTGCATTATTAATGTTAGACTGAGTCAGTGATTGTTGCTTATCAGTGGTCACCTTGCTTATCAGAGTTGCACTATCAAATATATTGATCTGCACTGATCTAATTGATAGCTATATCATATATGGTTTGTAATGGTGTGGGTATTTGTGCTTGAATTTGATATGATGTTTGCCATTAGATTGAGGTTTGTGTGTTGCTGTGCTGCTTATGTAAATTGAGTTTGTCGTTTGAGGACAAGCAACAATTTTAAGTTGAGGGTATTGATGTGCTATCAAAATACAATACTTTTGATGCTTAAAACTTGAAAATTTTGTGTATTCTCAAAGCGATATTGTTATATTTGATGTATTTTTATGTTTATTTTGCAGGATTATAGGGTTGGCATGATTTTTGGGCAAAGTGTGCTGAAAGTGCAATTTTTGAGGATTCACAAAACTTTTATAGGTCATTGATTATTCCATGGGCCGTAGAAGGGGAGTCATAGCAAATTCCAGTTAAGGGTGATTTTCTGAATAAGATTCTATGAGTGTGTAGACGAGCCGTAAATCTATCCTCGAGTCGTAGAGTTGAAGTCGTGCACTAAGGATGAGAAAGTGGAGATTTGCTATAAAGGTTACAGACAAAACCCTCAACGGGCCATAGAATCTTATACAATCCATAGATGTGTCTCGTAGAAGATGCTCCAGTAGTACATAAGACAGTGCACGAAACCCTTACTACGGGTCGTGGAACATTATACGGCCCGTAGAAGTTGCTCGTAGAGCGCGCCGATCTAATTTTCTTAGTTTGATTTGGTTTTGTATTTTACATATGATAAATAAGTTTTTAGGTTATTTTTTGACAAGTTTGATAGAGAGTTCGTAGTAGTTCATAATTTTATGTACTTTTAGTCAGAGATAAATAATATTTTGTGTTCTTGATTCGTAATTACAATTTCTATTAAAGAGTTGGATTTCTTGTGCTTAAATTCATTCATGTAAGTGCTCAATTATGTTAGTGCTCAATTATGTTATTCTTTATCATGATTCTTGCATCTACATTATTTATGAGAAGCTAAATTCACAACTAGGGTTGTGGGAACCATGAAGAACTAACAGGTAAAATCAAATAATTCATAATTCTTTGAAGGTATGTATGAATCTACTATTAATTCTCTTAATATAAAATGCTTTTTAACGGATGACCAATGTTATAACTCGCCTAGTTTTACTTGTCGGATCAAGAAGGTAATGAATAACAAAAGAGAATAATTAACAGAATTCGATTGATATTTTCTCATTTAATCAATCAAATTAGATCAAGGGGAGGTCGTACTGGGACTATAGGTAAGGGTTAGTAATGTCACACAATGGAGGTGGATCAAACTTCGTGGTAAAATTTACCTCTACACTGGATCAAAGGTTTAAGTAAACATAACTTACCGTTCTGCATCTACACACTGAAAAAGATTACTATTATCTGGTAATACCGAGTTAGGGAATCATGGGGAACACATCGCCCTAGTTAGATATTCTATTGATTTTACACCACTTTCTTTAGTTTAGATTTCTTTACTCTAAATTACAACCCCCCCTTTCGGGAGATAAGTAGGTTAATCACCCCATTTTGCAATTGAATTATTCTGGAGTCTACCTTATTCCCTATGGGTTCGACCCTAACGTTGGTTAGGTTATTTACTTGACAACGATCATTTTATCCTTCAAAAAAGAGGTGTAGCTTGGGCGACGTCAAACAACTTCCTTTTTCTGTAATCTCTTAACTTATCTATCTAATATTTTAACGGGAACCTTTTCATAAGTCAAGTTTTCCTCAACATATGCATTCTCCAAAGGTATAATGGTACTAGGATCACCAATAAATTTCCTCAACATGGATACATAGAACATCGAATGAACCATAGCCATCTCCAGTAGCAAGCCCCACTCATAGGGAATCATGCCAACCTGATTCCAGATCCCATAAGGTCCCACATATCTAGGACGCTATTTTCCCATTTTACCAAATCACATCACATCTTTCAGGAGTGTATCCCTTAAATAAACCCAATCCCCTATATCAAACTCAAGGTCCCTCTTCCTAACACCAGAATATGACTTTTGATGACTATAAGACATTTTCAACCTTTACCTAATGAGATACACCTTCTCCATAGCATCAAGTACCAAATTAGGTCCAATTAATGCCATCTCACCCACTTTAAACCAGCCCACCGAAGATTTATACCTTCTTCCATACAAAGACTCAGATGGTGTTATCTCGATACTTGAGTGATAACTATTGTTGGAAGCAAACTTGATGAGTGGTAGGTGATCATCCATATTATCCTTGAACTCAAACGCATAAGCCCTTAATATGTCCTCTAGGGTCTAAATCATTCTTTCGGCTTGCCTATCGGTTTGAAGATAAAAAGTGGTGTTTAACTTCACTTTCGTACCAAGTTCTCCTTGAAATAATTTCCAAAAATAAGAAGTGAATTGGGTACCATGATCTGATATGATAAATAATGGCACACCATGCAATTTCACCAACTCTGTGATGTACAATTTTGCATAATTCTAGATACTAAAAGAAGTTTTGACCGATATAAATGGACTGATTTTGTCATTCAATTCCTAATCATACAAATAGAATCATGTTGCTTCTGGGTCCGAGGCAAGCCTATCACAACATCCATGTTCATATCTTCTCACTTTTAAGTAGGAATTTCAATGTTTTAAGCTAGACCTCCTAGACTTTGATGTTCAACCTTTACTTGTTGGAAATTAGAACACCCTTCCACAAATCTTGATGAAAATATACCTCTCAAGCTATCAACATTTGGGACACATAGCCAACTTTGGTAGAGAAGTACACTATCTCCCCCTTGTGAGAAGACTTCTACCTTTTTTGGCATCTAATTTCTTTAACTCAGCTAATGTTGGATCTAAGTCTTGTCTTTCTTTAACATCTACTACCACTGATGATTCAGACCCATTTTGCACATGAATATGTCACCCTTATTAGAATTACTCAAAAATGTTCCAAATAGTTCACATCCTTCACCAACTCCTTGTTTTCCTCATCAACATGAGCTAAACTAGCCATAGACAATCTACTTAGTGTGTCGGCTACAATATTTGCATTACCTAGATGATATTACACACTCATGTCATAATCATTGAGGAGTTTGAGGAGTTCAAGCCACTGTTTTTGCCCTAAATTTATGTCCCTCTTGATAAACATAAATTGCAGGCTCTTATGGTCGATAAACATATCAACATGTACCCATAAAGATAATGACATCATATCTTCAAAACAAAAACTAGCGTTGTTAATTCAAAATAATGAGTTGGATAATTTTGCTCATGCACCTTCAACTACCTTGAAGCATATTTTATGACCTTACCATTTTAGATTAGGACACACCCCAAACTCACATACGAATTATCACAATAAACCACAAACCAAACCAATCCAACCCTTTTGGCAATGTCAAAATAGGAGCCTATGTAAGACAATCTTTAAAAGTTTAGAAACTTTTCTCATATTCGTCCGACTATTGGAATTTTACCTTCTTTTGGGTCAACTTAGTCAAAGGCGGCCTAATGGATGAAAATCCTTCAACAAACCTTCTATAATACTCGACCAAACCCAAAAAGTTTCTAATGTTCGAAGGAGATAATGGTGTAGGACAATTCTTCACCGCCACCATCTTTTTTGGATCAACCTTAATCCCATCACCGGAAACCATATGCCCAATAAATGGTACTTCTTTTAAAGATGCATTAGATAATGAACTATTGGTTCTAAGATATCTCTCACGATTAATCAATAATTCAAAGTATTTTTTTGTGTATTCTTGATAAACCAACATTTATATATAAATGTAGGAGGATCTGTTTGGGAAGTAAGAAGCCCCTTTAACATCTCTTCTTCTGTAAATAATTCTCTATGTGAAAATACAGATCTAGAGGGCCAATCTTTAAATAGGAAAAAAATGGATCTTCAGGGTCCCGCACTTGCTAAATTTTGCAAACAATTATCTATCCGCAAGGTTTGAAGCACCACCTTCAAATGTTTTATGTTTTCTTCCACTGTGAAAGTAAATCAAGATGTCGTTTATGAAAACCACCATAAACATATTAATATAAGGCTTGAACACTCAATTCATTAGGTCCATGAACACCATTGGAGCATTGGTCAACCCTAACGACATAACTAAAAATTTAAATTGGTCATACCTTGTTTGAAATATCATCTTGAAAATATTACACTCCCTTACCCTCAAATGATGATATCCGGACTGAATATCAATTTTGAAAAAGTGAATATCTCCTTATAATTGGTCAAATAAATCATCTGTCCTTGATATTAGATATTTGTTCTTTATAGTAACTTTATCAGTTATTGATAGTCTATGCACATTTGAAGTGACCCATTCTTTTTTCTAACAAACAATATGAGGGCATCCCAATGGTGAAATGTTTGGCCGTATAAATCTCTTCTCTAACAAATCTTTCAAATTCTCCATAAACTCCTTTAATTTTACCAGGACCATATGGTATGGAGGGATTGAGATAGGTTGGATATCGAGGAGGAGGACTACACCAAACTTAACTTCTCTTTTGGGAGGAACACCAAGTAGGTCATTGGGAAAGACATCGAAAAGCTCATTATCATGGGGACCAACTCAAGAGGAAGAGTATCAAAATTTATATCCTTGATCCTAACAATGTGATAGATACACCCCTTAGCAATCACTTTATGGGCTTTGAGACATGAAATAAATTGATCCTTAAACTCTAAATCACTAAGCTTACACTCAATAACTGGCTCATTTAAGAATTAAAACTTGACCCTATAAGTTCTGATAGACACGTGATGCATGTAACCAATCTATACCAAGAGTGACGTCAAAATCAACCATGTCAAGTTCAATATGATCACAAGGAATAGTTTTATGCAAGACCAACATAGGACAATTTTTGTAAACTCTTTTGACCAAAATCGACTCACCAATGGGGGTATAAACCAAAGAGAGGTCTAATAAGATTTCGAGGCATACATCAAATCTAGTGGCAAGTAAAAGAGTAACGAGTGACATGTTGGCACCCGAATCAAGCAATGCATACATATCAAAGTTAAATATCTTTAACATACTGGTAATAATATCAGGAATATCCTCAACTTCTTACCTCGCATGGAGGGAATTGAATTGTTTATTGTATTCTGCACCACCTTGTTGAGCTCTTTGTTACCCTTGACCCCTCGAGCAAGCTATCCTTGGGAACGATATTCCTTACCTTGAAAAGTTTGTGGCCCATCTTACCACATTCATAGCAGGCATTGGAACCTATCAAGTATCTTCCCCGATGATTGTTTCCACACATAGACCATTTAGGAAAATTTTGTTCGCCACCTCATTGAATCTTAGGATATAGCATCCTAACTTTGTCAAACCTTTGATTTGGAGCTTGAGATGACCCTTGACCTTGGAACCTTTGGCCTTGTTGAAATCAACCATTTCTCCCAATCTAGCATTGGAGAACCCACCTTCAAATGAGCCCTCTTCGGCTCTCTCACCCTTCTTTTTTGAGCTTTTAACTTTTAATTTGCTCGGCATAAGTCTGTAATGACTCTAAAGTTTATTTTTTTTATAAAATTTCTATTTTATTCTTCTTGATAGTAGCCATATGTCTTATTTAATTAGTTTCAAAAATTGGTTGTTGAAAATTCTATGAAAAGTAGAATTTTTCCTAAAGGGTTTAGTTTTGAAGGCTTAAGTTGCTTAATTTTGAGTTTTGATGTCATTTGGAGATTCGAGTCTCAAAATAAAATTCTATAAATTTCATCAGTTCTGAAATGTAAAAACTAATTTAGGAGAGTTATCAAAATCAAATTTGGAGTTGTTATGTAGATTTGAGGTCTCAAATTGAAAATTGAGTTAAAGTTTGACTTTGGTTAACATTTTAATTTTGGATGCTCAGATTGGATTTATAATGGTTTCATTGATTTTGGGAGGTTATTTTAGCTCTAGAATGAACATTGGTATAATTTTTAGGTATTTCAATAGTGTTTTGATATTTTGAGTTCCTTAAGTGAGTTTAATTGCAACTTATTGGATTTTAGGTCAAAGAGATCTCAAATTTGATTTTTGATGATTTCATCGAGTCAAAAATGTCAAATTTAGTATAGTAGCACATATAGTTTGTGTGTATGAGATTCTGATTGAATTTTGAGGGTTGAATTTGAGACTTTGGGATGGTTATGTGTTGCTGATGTTGCTGGTCCAACAAGCCTCGCTTAAGCGACCATTGCTTAAGCTAGGGAGACATAGCAAAACTGAAGGTCATAAAGGCTGCCTCATTAAAGGGATACGCTTAAGCGACCCTTGTAGTGCTTTTGCGACATTTGAGGCCTGACATGAGATTGTTCTCGGGAATTAAATCTCATTTGCCCTTTTCGATCTTGGAAAGCTTGTGGGAGGTGATTTTTGAAGTGATTTTCAAGTGAATCTTATTGGGTAAGTTAATTTAAGCTAAACTATTAATTTTCCATTAATTATTTCTTGATTTTAACATCAAATTTAGTGTTTTTATTAGGAAAAATAGGAGATTTTCAATAACTCAAATTTTTAACAAAAATGGTGATTATGAACTTATTTTAACTCTTTTTTTTAAACGATTTTTGCCATTATTTTTCTAAAACCATAAGGAATAATTTTAAGTAAAAACTTTTAGATATAAATTTCATTTTTGGTATTGAATTTTTGGACCATTTTACCCTTCTTCCCAAAATTTTATGATTTTGGCGTCTTTAGCTTCAAAATTTAACTGTGAATCATTGTTTGACTAGATTGTGATGCTTTGGAGAATACTCATAATAGAAAAGCTCTGATAATAGGATGATCATAATTTTTGGCTAAGTTAAGTTGATTTCTAATCTGTAGTTAAGTGTGTTGAACCTTGTATTTCTTAATGAATGTTGGGGAGTAATGGAGATTCAGTGTTGAGCAAATTAGACATGAATTGACTTAACAAAGGTGACAAGGTAATAAATTCTTATATAATAATGTATGAAAACATGACTTGTGACTTGATATATGATTATTGGTGTTGCTTGAGTATTTGAGTAATGATATTTGATGATGTTGGCTCTTGTAATTGAGATAATGGATTGATTTTTTTATTTTGAAGATTGAGAGTTGTATATTCCCTAAATTAACTCAAGTGTTAACTCATGAAATGTGCTATAGTTAAAATTGATTATTTTGGCATTATAAGGGTGATGTTGATATGAATGTTGTATGAGCTTGACACTATGCTAGAAATCATTGAGGAACACTTATGGGGATAGCGATTCTTTGAATAGTAGATTTGAATGATGATGATTAATGGACTATTGAAAACCTAAGAAATGATGTAGTAGTACTTGTGAATAACTCAATTGGTGATGATTCTATATTTGGAGTGATGATAAAATTGATTTGATAGGATTACTAAATTTATAGATGGACTCTTTGCATACTTTCATGCCCATTTAAAATATGAATAATGTATTACATTGAAATTTTGATTGAGTACCACTATTGATAAAAAGTCAAAGGAAAATAGTTTTGGCCAGAAATAATAAAAAATGTCGAAGAAAAATGATAAGGAAAAAGTATAACAAAAAGTCAAAGGAAAATGGTTCTGGCTAGAGATGAAAGATAAATGCCGAAGAAAAATGGTTCTGGCAGATACATGGTCCATGTGAGGCCCCCATAGGTGTCGATCTAAGGTGATCAGTAGATGTTTATCATAGCATAGATATGCACCATGATTACTTGACATTGCATTATTTTAATTGTGTTTAATTATATCTAATCTCATAACACTCATTGTATCTATGTGGATATATATATAACTCTGTGCTTTTAAATAATTGAAGAATATTTGTTGTTTTTTGGCATGCTGGTACAGTGAACGTGTATATTGTATATGTAGGATTGTTTTGCATACAGAGTTGTAGTTGTGGAGGTCTATGGTTGGGATGATAGGAGTACCTATGTTTTTCATTGTTTTACTTAAGTTTAGAATTCATTTGCTAGGTACCGTGTTGTTAGTTACTCACCCCTTACTTTTACATGTGTGTAGGTATTGAGCTCGGTACCTCCTGATCTATTTACTGCCTATTTTGGACCAAGCTCTAAGACAGTCTGAGAGATAGAAACTAGTCCTTTTCATTGGACCCTTTAGACTTCTATTTACTTACTATTTTTGTTCTATTTGAGGATAAAAGACATTGAAACTTGCATAAATTCTCTTGAATTCTACTATAGTAGAGCCTTGTATTTGTGACACCTGTCTTGAGTGGATTTTAAATTGGATATTCTTATTTTAATGCTTATCCTTCCATACTTTGACTGTAGTTTTGCTTTATCTTTTGCATTCTTTTGTTATTTCTTATTTATGTTGACTTGCCTCGGTGGGGGTAAAGGTAAGTGCTATCACATCTAATTTCTTATCGTGTAAAAGTCCCAAGCTGAGAAATATCCATCTCCTTCACAAACATAGCGGTTCTACATTCCTTTACCACCAAGTCGGACATACCCAAAATAGATGTAATGCCCTGTTGGCCATTTTTGGCTTTATCTGTGAAAACTATTATTCTGCCCTTTTGTAAGTTGCTTTGGACCTACTTTGAGCTATTTTCATTGTTAGAACTAAAATCTTGAGTTTTAAAAGTAGAAAATATGAGTTTTGACATTTTTGAAAGCTTATGTTGTTGAAAAGGGGAGTTTTTGTACCATTCTGAGTTTTGATTGTTGGATTAGAGATTTATCGATTCCATTAGCTTTGGAACATCAAAACTAGTCTATGAGGTGTTACAAAATTGAATTTGGAGTTAAAATGAGGATTTTAGGCCTAAAGTTATGTTTTTAGTTATTTCCAAAACCAAAGTTTGACTTTTGTCAACATTCGGAGTTTGAAAGCTCAGATTGAAATTCTTATAGTCCCAGTTATTCTAGATGATGAAACTAATGATACAAATGGTCTCATAATATATTTTGAAGTTGTCGAGGGCAGTTTTGGTATTTTGAGTTTTAAATTAGTTTATATGAGTGCATCGGTAATTGTGGCGAGGAGGCCTTGAAATTGATTTTTGATGATTATGTTGAGTTTGGATCGTTGTTTTTGGTATGAATACATATTTGGTTTGTATAATTCTGAGGTCGAATGAATTTCGAGGGACCCTATCAAATCTTTTTTATAGATGATAGTGTTGGTTTCTTGTGCAAGTGCTTTCTAGTGCAAGTACTCCTCTTTTTCGAATTCGCACCTAGGCACGGGCATTCGAGGAGGTCATCTTCACCTTCTTCTCTGCATTCATGGATAAGCCTCTACATTTGCAGAAATATATATTGTGTGTGCCCCCTCTCCTCTCCACATTCGTCGGCCCTTGGCCACGTTTGCAGAGCTCTGTGCCACCTTATCCTTCGCGTTCGTAGAGTAGTATCATGCCTGGACAGTATAAACTCAAGAAAACACCATTTTTAATCTATTTTCACGATCTTCAAGCTTTTGGAGGCAATTTCGGGCAACACTTTTTAGAAATCTCTTTTAAATAAGTGTTTCTAACCTCTTTTTAATTAATTTTCATGATTTGTATCTTTATTTTATCTTGAATTTCATGATTTTGAATATCAAAAATTAGAAATTTTTAGTTTGTGATTTCAAAACATTAAATGATGATTTATTCTTTGATTTGAACTCAATTTTAGTGGGATTTTCAGCCACGAACTCTATTTTTCGTGTAGAACGTGATTTAAAAGTCAATTTCTAGATTTGAGAACTTCAAATCTTAGCCCTACACTTGACCATTTTATCCCTAAGCCTAATTCATGCCAATATGGGTATCAAAATGCATCTCTTGACTCGTAGTATCTATTTTTTATAGTAATTGATTGATTCAAGAATTATTTTGAGGATTGAATTGATTGAAAGCTTGTTCGAGTGTGGTTTAAGCATTGAGATAGGTTCAACTAATATTTTTGGGACTGGATTTGAGTTATTGAATATGTTCATGTGGTAATTGTAAGATCTAGAATAGTTCATGAGTAATTGGATTGATATGATAGAGTCATGATGGAAATGTGATATTGGCCATGCCAAAATTTGAGTAGATTATGATCATATTGATAGATCAAGATGGAAGCTTCAAATTTAAATAAATTGGACATTATTGTGATAATTTGAGCTTTTGTTCCCATTTGGATAAGTTTTGTGGTAATCAAACAATATTTGAGATACCTTTGAGATTTATAAGTATATATTGGGACTTGCAGAGTTAGGTTTCATTGGTATGTGAATAATGATGAGAAAGTGGTGATATGAGACTTATTGATGGCATTGTGATACTAATTGATGGACTTGGCATAACTCTTTTGATGTTATGGCTATAACATTCATCCATTATCTTTTTCATTATTGTTCCATATACTTGAGTTGGGGCTCTGACATGCATACGTCTCTTGTTGCATTTGTACTACCTGAGACACTGTGATACTTGAGTTATTCCCATAAAAGTCCTGTGATGCCTTGAGATACTATTAGGATTCATGTGCATACTTTGGAATGAGCGAGATCTGGTATTGTTGGTATACTTGTCTATTAATTTAATTATGGTGAGCTAAGATATGATAATAGTTTATGGTACTAACTGAGTCACTTGTCATTATTCTCCATGGCTCTAGGATGATTATGTATCGACATTATTGTCATGAAGTTATTATATACCTTAGTTTGTGACATTGGCATACATTTATCTCTCATAGTATTTGTGTCACCCCTTGCCACGCTGAGGTGGCAAGGCTGAGATTCTGGGACATTGTGGACTTTTATACATATTTTGGGACTAGTGAGCCCGGTGTGATTGGTATATATATCAATTATTGAGAAATTGTGGAAGGTTGAGACATGTTGATGACTTACGGGAACAGTTGAAACATTTGACACCCCACTTTAGTTTTATGAGAGATTATTTATTGGTTATTATCCTATTATATTGCTATTATGCATATTAACTTGTGATGTGCTATCGAAATACAACACTTTTATACTTAAAACTTGAAATTTTGTGTGTTCTTAAATAGATGTTAGTAGATTTGATGTGTTTTTAAATATGTTTTGCAGGATTACAGGGTTGGCATAATTTTGGGCCAAGTGTGCTGAAATTACAGATTTTGATGATCCACAAAATCCTTTACTGGTTGTGGAAGATTTCATGGGCCATAGAAATGGTATCGTAACAAATTCTAGTGAAGAGGAGATTTTATGAATAAAACTCTACAAATATGCAAATGAACTGTAAAGAATTCTACGAGTCGTAGAGTTGAGGTCGTACCTTGAGGATCAAAAAGTGGAAAAGTGCTAAAACTTTATCAGACAAAATCCTCCATAGGTCATAGAATCCTATACTGCCCGTAGATGGGTCTCATAGAAGACCATTCCAGTTTTGCATAAGAGGATCACAAAACCCCAATTGCGGGTCATGGAACATTATATGGCCCGTAGAAGTTTTCCGTAGAGCTTACCGACCCAGTTTTCCTATTTTGATTTGGATTTGTATTTTAGACATTATAAAGAGGCTTTTAGGTTATTTTTTGTCATGTTTTGGAGAAGTTTACAGATTTCAAGCTTTTTAGAGAGAGAGAACACTAGAGGATCACTTGAAAAAACATATTTTGGTGTTCTTAATTCGTACTTGTAATTTCTATTGAAGAGTTGGATTCCTTGTTCATAAATTCATTCGTGTAAGTGCTGAATTATGTTATTATATATCATGATTCTTGCATCTACACTGATCATGAGTAGCTGAATTCACAACTACGATTGTGGGAACCGTGAAGAACTAACAAAACAAAACCAGATAATTCATAATTCTTGGAAAGTGTGTCTGAATATGTTAATTACTTCTTTTCGTTTTGCATTCTTTTTAACGATAGACAACGTTAGAACTCACCGAGTATTACTTGCCAGATCAAAGAGGTAATAAATAGAAAAAGAGAATAATTAAAAAGATTCAATTGATGTTTACTTATCTAATCAACCAAACTGGATCAATGGGAGGTTGTACTGGGACAATAGGTAAGGGTTAGTAATGTCATACTACGGAGATGGATCAAATCCCGTAGTAAAATTTACCTCTCACCTGGATCAAAGGATTAGGTAAACTTAACTTACCATTTTGCATCTACACACTGAAAAAGATTATAATTATCTGGTAATACTGAGTTAGGGAATCATGGAGAACACATCACCCTAGTTAACTCTTTTACTGATTTCACAACACTTGCACTAGTCTAGGTTTAATTTTTTTGCAATTACAACCCCCTTTTCGGGAGATAAGTAGGTTAATCAACTCGGTTTTCTTGGAATTAATCAGAAGTCTACCATATTCCATTTGGGTTCGACCCTAACCTTGGTTAGGTTATATATCTTGACAACGACCATTTTAACCTTCAAAAAAGAGGTGTAGCTTGGGCAACATCAAGAGTTTAGCTCTGTTGCCAAGGAATACAGCTAGACTTGATTAAATTTGAGTAAATTGGGAATTGACCCTTGTTTCCTTCATTATACGTTTTTTGTTATTTTTGTTTTATTTTAGTGTATAGGCGTAGTGCATGTACAATACTCGTAGTCTAGACAATACCTTGTTCTGTTTGACCCAGAGATCCAAAAACCACTGGGAGAATAACCCACGATAATATGAACAACGTTATAGATGATGCGATGAATGCAACACTGAACCTGACAATGACAATAATAACCCATCACCACAGGTTCTTCAAGCTGAAACAAATCAATGGAATCAATATCATTTTGACCCTATGACGATCGACGTCATGGGAGCTATTGTGTTACCTTCACTTTTGGATGACACAAAGTTCATCATGTCAAGAGGGTTATTACAAATGCTGCAGAATCATAAATTGTTTGTGGGCCTACCATCAGAGAATCCCCATAACTATCTACACAATGTTATGTTCGTTTGTAAGAGCATGATGGCAAACCAGAATATGTTTATGGATATCATTGGGCTCCGTGTTTCTCCACTTTTTCTCAAAGTCAATGCAACACTATGGTTATTCGAGCTCCCACAGAGTTCAATCACTACCTGGGCAGAATTGTAAAATTCCTTTTTGGACAGGTTCTTCCCAATCTCAAAGAAGCTAAAGTTGAAGGCCCAGATAAACAACTTTGAGCAGGTGTCTGGTGATTCACTCAGTACCACATGGGATAGATTTACAAAGTGCTTGAGGAGTATCCCAGACCATAAGATCTTTGGTGAAGCCCCTGTTGACACTATTATGGGAGGCTCGTTCATAGATCTTCCATTTCAAGAGGCGGCACAAAGGACGGAGATAGTGGTCAAGAACAATCATGCATGGGGGACGATATATAAGTCTGCTACAAAGAGCTCGTTCTCAGTCATTACTAATCCGATGCAAGCACAGATCAGTGAAGATGTGATGTAGAACCTTACCCAAATTAGTACCAATGTGGAATTATTGATGAAACAGAACCAAGAGTGGATGAATACAATATCTCATAAACCTTCACGAGCACTTATGTACGAGGAGCCTTACTATAAGGAGGACACTTGCTTTGTTGCAAATCAAATGGCAGAGTTTCAAACCAATGCCCAAGGGTCCAATCAAGACTATTAACACCAAGGTAAAGGAAACTAAGGTCAGAACTTTAGAAGAGATGGCACCTTCAGAGATAATAATAGACGAAGCTACTATGACAATAACAGGGGCTAGGATAAAGATGCAGATTGGGGAGACAGAGATGGCTACCAGAATGGTTTGTATGTTCCACCACATAATCGGGATTCTGGTATTAGCAACTCTTGCATTGAAGAGATGTTTGATTGTTTATTGAAGAAGGTTGATGCTCGGGATGAGACACTAAAGAGGATGAAATCTGACATCTCCAGTATTAACTAAAAATTGAGTCTCATGTTTTGGCTATCAAGCAGCTTGAGCTACAGTTTGGTCAAATGTCAACTTGGTTGAATCAACATCAGAAAGGTACTCTGCTCAACAATACAGTTCAAAATCCTAAGAATTAGGGGCAATATATGGCAATCACAACGCGTGGCAGAAATCAGACCATTGATCCTCTAATTCTAGTTGATGATGATGATGTTTGTGAGGAGCTGGTGGAGAGTAAGGATGCTAAGACTGGAGGTGTTCATACTAAGAATAGGGAGAGTGACACAGCGCCAACGCCACAGAAGTTAAAAGCCATTCCTCGACCTCCTCCTCCCTTCCCTTAGAGACTCAAAAAGAAAGAGGAGGAAGGTAAGTTTAACCACTTCTTCTCCATGCTGAAACAACTTTCCATCAATATACCTCTGATTGAAGCATTGGAGAAGATGCCCAGATATGTAAAGTTCATGAAGGACTTGGTCACAAAAAAGCATACTGTGAGTCAAAATCTCTCACAAGAGCTTCAACATTGCAGTGTAATATCCACAAAGTCCTTGGTATAGAAGTGAGAGGATCCTAGATCATTCACTACTCCCAGCACCATCGGAGACATTGAGTTTGCAAGGGAACTATGCGATCTAGGTGCCAACATATATTTGATACCCCTTATAGTTCTCAGGAAGCTAGGCTTGGGAGCCCCTACCCCTATAAATATGCAGTTGTTGATGGCTAACAGGACAGTAAAGAAGCCTATAGGGATACTATATGATGTTCTGGTCAAAGTAGAGAAATGCATATTCCCCACAGACTTTATGATCCTAAATTGTGAGGTCAACTTCAAAGTCGCAATTATCTTGGGAAGGCCTTTCCTAGACACTGGTGGATATGGAATCAGGCTAACTCAAGTTTAGATTGAATGATGAAGAAGTCGTCTATAACATCTGTCAGTCGATGAAGAGGCTAGACAAGTTGAAGATGGAAGTGTGGGCACTTGATGAAGTCTGAGTAATCAAGTGGTCCACGTCATACCGTGACAATAAATCAGGCGCTACTTGAGAGGCAACCCAAGGAGAGAGAGGTACTTAGGCGCCCAGGTATGTTTTCTTTTTGACCCCTGTTCTTTATTTTGTAATTTTGTGTGCATTGAGGACAATACACATATTTTTTTGATGGGGTGCGGGTAGTTATAGGCCTCAGTGAAGTCTGAGTAACCTTGTCCTAAAACTATCCTAATTTTAAATTGAAGGGTTTGTTTGCCTGTGTTCTTTTTTCCCTGAGAATATTTATTTTTAGTTGAACCAGTATGTTTAGGATGTATACGTAGTATTAGTAGCACATAGTATTGATATCTATGAATAATGTGTATTTTTATTGAAAAATGATACCTACCAAATTTTTTGTTAGTTAGTCTTGATAGTAACCATGCATGTTTGATTGTTTGACAGTGCTTGTTCTGATAAGTTAGATTGAATTATGATGAAAAGCATGATTTGAGAGTCTGTGTTGATAGTGTAATTAGTGTCGTGTGTGAGAGCCTATTTGTATGATTCTTATACTATATTTCAATTCAGAACTTGCCTTATTACTCTGACTTAGACTGTAAGATAGTTGGTTAGGAAAAGATCTTAAGTCATTGTTCACATTCGTCTACTTATCCTAAATAACCAACCAAATGTGTATTGTATCCCTTGATCATAATGTTTGAGCTTTGCATATACCTTTTTCTTTTGTAAACACCTTAGTAACCTAGCCTTGTTAGATAAGAAATCCTAAAATTGGCCCTGGTCCTTCCTTGACTCATTGTGCACCTTAATTGAGGCAAAATGCCTAAGTTGAGCGTGGCTACCAAAAGTGGCCCTGATTTAGAGGATGGATATTGTGCACCTCAACTCAGGCCAAAATTCTAAGTTAAGGGTGGATGGAGTAAGGAAAAATCAGGAAAGATAAGGAGGGAGCTAGTGATGTAGAGAAAAAGGGAAAATATGTTAAGGGATGCGAGATAAATAAATAAATACCTAAACAATGATCTGAAAAGAAAAATAGTGTAAAAATATAAGGCATTGTGCTAAAATTGAGAGTAAGGCATTCTCAAAATCTTAGAATGGGAGAAAATAGAGAATAAGATGAAGACATTAGTGTTGGTAGGGCAAAAGTGTAGGAAAATACAGTGTCAAGGAGGGCCTTTAGTCACTATTTCTTAAAACATCACACCAAAGCCTCTTGAACCTACGTTACAAGCCTAAAAAGTCCTAAAGTGATCCTATTCAAACTAGTCGAAGGTCATAGTCTCAAGTTTAAGGGAAAGAATATGGTATTGAACGCAGTGTTTGGATATCTTTTGTAAGAGTGAATAATTTTGTGTAGTCCTAAGTATTTAATATGAAAATATCATCATGAGTGGGAGATGGAATTTTTTTTCTGTGAGGGCACTTGCATTGCATTGTTAATATGGGACTAATTCAACGATTGTTGCTTATCGTAGATTACATCGCTTGTCATAGTTGCACTGTTAAATGTATTAATTTGCATTGGTTTTCTTGAGAGTTATTTGATATGCATTTATAAGTGGTGTGGGGATTTGTGCTTGAGTTTGATATGAAGTGTGCCATTAGACTGAGGTTTGTGTGTTACTATACTACTTATGTAGATTGAGTTCGTCGCTTGAGTACAAGCAATAATTTTAAGTTGATGGTGTTGATATGTTGTCGAAATACATCACTTTTGATGCTTAAAACTTTGAATTTTTTGTGTTCTCAAAGCGATGTTAGTAGATTTGATATGTTTTTATATTTATTTTTCAAGATTACAAGGTTGGCATGATTGTTAGGCCAATTGTGCTAAAATTGCAAATTTTGATAATCCACAAAACCTTTTATGAGTTGTGGAAGATTTCACGAGCCGTAGAAGTGGTCTCATAAAAAATTCTAGTGAAGGAGAAATTTTTTGAATAAGACTCTACAAACATGAAGATGAGCCATAAAGTATTCTACGAGTCGTAAAGTTAAGGTCGTATCTAAGAATCAGAAAGTGAAGAAGTATTGAAAGTTCATCAGACGAAATCCTCCATAGGCAGTAGAATCCTATATGACCCGTAGATAGGTCTCGTAGAAGACCATTCAAATTTTGCAGAAGAGCAGCACAAAACCCCGATTACAGGTCATGGAACATTATATAGCCCGTAGAAGTTACTTGTAGAGATTGCAGACCTAGTTTTCCTATTTTGATTTGGCTTTGTATTTTAAACATTATAAAAAGTTTTTAGGCTATTTTTTGTCAAGTTCTGGAGGAGTTTACATATTTTAGGATTTCTAGAGAGAGAATACTAGAGGATCGCTTGAAAAAATATATTTTGGTATTCTTAATTCATATTTGTGATTCCTATTGAAGAGTTGAATTCCTTGTTCATAAATTCATTCATGTAAATGCTCAATTATGTTATTCTATATCATGATTCTTGCATCTATACTGATCATGAGTAGCTAAATCCACAATTAGGGTTGTGGGAACCATGAAGAACTAACACGATAAAATCATATAATTTGTAATTCTTAGAAAGTGTGTATGAATGTATTAATAACTTCTCTTCAATTTGCATTCTTTTTAACGGTGGCCAACATTAGAACTCGCCTAGTGTTACTTGTTGGATCAAGGAGGAAATTAATAGAAAAAAGAATAATTAACAGGATTTGATTGATGTTTTCTCGTCTAATCAACCAAATTGGATCAAGGGGAGATTGTATTGGGATAATAGGTAATGGTTAGTAATGTCACACTGCGGAGATGGATCAAATCTCATAGTGAAATTTACCTTTCTCTGGATCAAAGGGTTTGGTAAACTTAACTTACAATTCTGCATCTACACATTGGAAAAGATTACAATTATCTGGTAATACTGAGTTAGGAAATCATGGGGAACACATCACCCTAGTTAACTCTTCTGCTGATTTCACAACAGTTGCACTAGTCCAGGTTTAATTTTCTTACAATTACAAAACCCCCCCCTTTTGGAATATAAGTAGGTTAATCAATTCGGTTTGATTGGAATTAATTGGAAGTCTACCATATTCCCTATGGGTTCAACCCTAAGCTTGGTTACGTTATATATCTTGATAACGACCGCTTTGATCTTTAAAAAGGAGGTATAGCTTGGGCAATATCAACTTGTGACATGGATACATATTTACATCATATGCACTCATACCGCCCCCGTGCCTATGCTGAGGTAGTAAGGGACCCCACTGAGGTGGTAAGGTAGAGATATAGTGATGCTCTTGATCATACTGAGATGGAAAGGTAGAGATATTGTGACACCCTTGACCACGTTGAGGTGGCAAGGTAGAGATATTGTGATACCCTTGACCACGCTGAGGTAACAAGGTTGAGACGATACCCCTTGGTCATGCTGAGGTGACAAGTTTGAGAGGTTTTAAAATATGATCCGATGAGACTCCCATACTTCACATTCATACATTATATGTGTTTAATACCATTGGTTGCTATTGTTATCTGGTTATACTTTTTATATGTTATATTATGTACTAACCCCTTTGTTGCATGTTCTAGGGTTCTTTGTTATTATATGCTTGTTCAATTCCTCTTACCTAGTCGGTTAAACCTACTAGGTACATTTTTGTGTACTCACCTCTACTTTATTTTCCCTTGCAGATCGAGCACAGGGACACACACAGGACAGCTAATTCATTCTAGCAGAGTACTATCCATCTACCCCAGATCTTAGTGGAGAGGCTCAGACTTCGAGTCGTCATGGATCTTTGAGATTTCCCGTATTATTTTCTATTTCAAACTTTGTATTAGATATTATGAGACAACTTTGTATCTTCTTTTATGACTATTATGTTTACTTTTCAGTGCTACTTTATATCCTCTTGTACTCATGATTCCAGGTTTTGGAACTTCTTATGATATATTGTGAAGGTTTCCACTTTATTTTATTCTTCTTTCGTCGTGATCCATTTTTAGGTTGTGACAAGTTTGGTATCATAACTCTAGGTTTGTTGGGCTCGTAATACAAGAGTATGGTGTCTAGTAGAGTCTCGCATATTAGTATGTAGACATCCATACCCATCTTTGGGAGGTTACAGGGCACTTGATATGAAAAATATCAATTTTGATTTTATTCGTACGTTTCTTCATATCCACCGATTTGAAAGTGTCTAATCTAATCCTTCTATGAACATGTTAGTTACTATATCCCGACTATCAGTGGGAGAGCCTAAGCCAACTAATGTGGCTCTCACTCATGATTGAGGCAGAGTTCGTGATACGGTCAGGGGCCGAGGACATGATACAGAGGGCCCAGAGGGCAGACTAGATCGGTTTCTCCAGAGCCTGAGTTTGATTTAGAGAGGCCTACTGATTCTGTCTCACCATCTCTACCCCCTAATGTTACACCCTTAGTTCAGGATCTACTTTTATAGTTATTGGCTAGAATGGAGGGAGCTCCTATGACCCCAGTTACTATTGATGCACTGGTTCCTACAGTACCAATTGTCCCTTTCTCATCCTTAGTTATTCTAGCCATGACTCATGTTGATCCTCCCTCAGTCCCAACAAATCCTTCTATGACTTCTATGATTCCACCTCAAGCATCTTGACTGAGTTATGGTTCACAACTTCAGGGATTGACTATAGCACCGTCTATTGCCCTGCCCAGATTTTTGGTGCCACCATCTATTACTATGTCCGCTATTGAGCAGTTTGTGTGATTGGATCACTTGAGATTTGATGGTACCCCTGCTGATAGAGCTTATGACTTCTCATCTGAGTGTCAGGACTATTTGTGTAATTTGGCCATCCTTGAATCGCATGGAGTTCCTTATACCTCTTACCAATTCACTGCCTAGCTAAGGAGTGGTGGAGGTTAGTTTTGGCTCGCAGATCGGTTGGATCTCTAGTCATGACTTGGGAGAGATTTACAATGATATTTCTAGAGAGGTTCATGCCATACAGCCTCCGTGATAGTTTTCGGGATGAGTTCGAAAAACTTTAGCAGGGTTCTATGTCAGTTTCAGACTATGAGGCCAGATTTCATATATTGTGTAGATATGTCTTATAAGCATCCTTACAAAGTTTGATAGGATTCGATGATTCACCAAGGGATTGGCGAGGTTGTGAGACCCTGTGATTCTAGTCTTCCATAATATACATATTGTGGCATGTTATATAAGACATATATGAATCTGGATAGAACCTAAGGGTAATAAGTC